>LPNX010751902.1:0-107692 GCA_001517045.1 Pseudotsuga menziesii | reverse complement strand
GCATGTATGGTACTATGGATCATTGGATCATGATGTATCATGTGAGTCATGTGATTGTGACATGTTTCAGTTTTATTTTTAATATATATTATATATATTATATATATAGTACCATCGACGTACCGAAGTACCCTGTTTCAAAAAGTGCCGTACCCGTACCAGTACCCGTACCAGTACCCGTACCCGTACCCACGTTTCCTGGCAACATAGATATTATCATTTTTTCCAAACCATGTACATAGTGGTGCATTAACCAGATCTCTTTTACCCGATATTGCCCCGCTGCCAGCAGCCTGTTCAGTACCCCGACGGGTTTACTTGCATTTACTGAGCTTCCTTGTTTTCAGATGTTACTTAGCATTGACCCGCTACCAGCAGGCCTGTTCAGTACCCCGACAGGTTTGCTTCGTATAATGATTTTGAGTATATGGAAGTCGATTGGTACTAGAGCATGCTAAGCCTACTAAACACATAATTCAAATTTAGAACAAAGCTCATAATTAATTTTTATAATGGCCTTAATTATGGATCATGTCAAAAGAGAATAACTTAAAGTTGTTCTTTGACCTTTCAGTCTATCTTCTTCATAAAAGGTCAGTACTGTTCCCCACAAGCAGAAATTTCACTTACTTTCGAGTTACCACAAAAATGCTTAAGAGACAAGTTTTGATGACAAGTATAGGATGAATTAGTAGTCCATAGGTGTAAGATGAGAATCTGAAGAACATGATAATTAAAGTAGGTCTTTCAAGCATCTGTTCTATTAAATCAAAAATGTACATGTCTGGATAAAAATACCATATATAAAAGCATAACAAATCATAGAATAAATGGTTAAGGATGATATACAAAGAACTCTTTAATTGCACTATAAACTTCAATTTTGATAGTAACCAAAAGAAAAAGTTAAGATATATTATGAGTCTTTTAAAGCACTTTCATTTTCAGATAATACTCCATGAGCTGCTTATAGAGATAACGTATTTGTAGTCAAACCGCAACACCACTTGTTAGATGATCCGTATTTATTCATAACAAAGCATCTATAAAATTCATAAGAATGAGAAAAAGGAAAAAGAGTCTTCCTGCTTTAATTTGACAAAACTGCAACAAATGATCGTGGGAATGAAACTTCTATATAAATGCAGTTAATTTGTTAGAAATGACTCTTACTTATTCGGGCAAACACAAACATATTTACATATATATACAAGTAATGACAACCCAAAATAACTTTAAGGATCAGGAAGAGGAGTAATAATTTCCTCTTCAACCAATTCCAACTCCTTTTGTTGTAAGACATTTTGTACAAAATCCTGTTTAAATATTGGTTGATGGTAAAGTCTAAGTCTGTGTCCATTTACTACAAAGGAAATTTATGAACCATCAATTGTCTTAATTTCTACTGACCCATTATCGAAAGTTGTAACTACTTCATATGGACCCATCCAACGAGTAGTTAATTTTCCTTTAAAATTTTTGTACCTTGAGCCAAATAGCAATGCCCAATCTCCAGTATTAAATTGTTTTTGCTTAATAAATTTATCATGCCATTTCTTTCGTTGATTCTATATTAACATTGTGTTACCTACTAAGTCATACTTAGTCGGTGTTATCAAGTGAACCTGGTGAACCGGACAAAGATGATTTGTTCGAACTTCAGAAGACCTTCAGACTTGCTTCTGGGAAGTGTTTTTTTTATCTACCACATGTTCATACCCCCTTGGGGAAGTTGTAATAAAATGTTCTAGCATGGTAGTGTCTGTAAAAGATTCGGTCTCTTGGACTCATTTGTCAATCCGATTAGCCCAGAGTATTTTTTCCCTTGGTTATTATTGGTTGTTGAATAAACGACTGATAATTTCTGAGTTTTTCACTCAATACCTCCAAAGTTGGGGTGGTCGGCTTGACATTTAGGCCCTATTGAGGTTATTAGAGTCTGTGTGTCAATGTATAAACATGTTAAGCATTATGGTCGAGTCATATGAACATGTGTTAAGTCCCCTAGGTTTTGTTTTTTATTAATTTTTAATTTTAATTTTTCCGCAAAACTTAGGCTATTTTTTAATAGTCTAAATGGAAAAATTGGTCTTGTAATAAAAGTGGGGTTAAAAGTCAGTTTTAGTCATGGGGGTGCTCATTTTCTAACTCGGAGCACCCGGTAAACCCATAAACCCACTTTTCCTAAGTTTTGAGTGATTTTTCCATCTCTCAAGTAAGAAAATCCGAAAAAATCAGATATTAATTAATTTAAATAAAAATTAATTAAATAATGGAGCAAATCCAAGTTCCTTAATCAGTGGATTCTCAACCGATTTGACTGAAATCAGTTTTTATCGGCCTCCCTGATTTTTGTTGGGACTTTCCTTTGATCGAGGCATCAGTTTCAGTCCCTCTCAACTCCTCTGTGAGTTCATTAGGGTTTGGAGGGCGTCTCTCTCCCTCATGGGGCGAATTGTGCTGTGTTGTCCATTCAGGATGAGTTGGGTGAGCCGATAGGTGGTGTGGTAGCGCCTCAGGTGAGAGGTGGCACACCCAGACTGCCTGATTCACTTCAGATCTCACCCAGTTCACTGCAGATCATCCCCCAGCTCCTCTCCCAGTCAAGATTTGCGCCCCCTTTGGGCCAATGGGCCTATTTTTGCTATAAATTGAGGCTGCCATTCCCTTCTTGAAGTTAGTTCAAGTTGGAGAGAATAGGCTTGCTATTGTAATACTGTTGTAATCTTTTCATTGTTGGAATAAAGAAGCTTTGGAGGCTAAATGGTGTAATGCTCTCATGTGTGTGGAATAAGCGTTGTCTTGCGGCTATTGATGTTGTCGGTTTTCCTCTCAATTTCTGCATCTGAACCTTGTTTGGCTTGAATAATTCAGCTAAATCAATAGGAGTGTAGTTGGGCAAGTAAGATTACTTGTTTTTTCTGTATCTCATAGCATGTGTTTGAAGATCTAGATTATACATGTTTAATAAGCTTATTTGCATGTAAATCTTGTCTCTTTTTTCGTATATATTTCCAGATCTCATAAGATTTTGTGCAAGGTTGTGTGTTCAGCTTTCAGGTGGCAAGGATTGGACAAGTTGTGGATCTAGTTTGACTCCACTGTACATCCAACATTTTTGTTGATGCATTTCCCCTCTGCATTCACTAACAAGTTTCCCCTGCAGATCTATCCAGCAACAACCCTTCCCCCTTCTCTTCCTCCATTTTATTAAAATCAATCTTCCAGTTCCTTGTTCGTCCTCTTATGATCAGATCTACTTCTAAAAATTGCTTATACATTGTTAGATCTAGTTCCTTAGAGTCTTGTTGCTTAGATCTGAAATTTCATAAAGAATATCATATTTTAAAGATAGATCTAGGTGAAGAAATTCATTTTTGCAAGTAGCTAAATCGTAGATCTAAAGCTTGCTCATAAGGTAGTTTCTTCTTTTTTTTCGTTCTTTAAAGATTTAAATTCTGCAAGAAAGTGCACATCATATTGGTTGCCCAAAAGGCAAGCCAAGATCCCAAGGAAAGCTTGTTTTCCTTGGTTCCTTTTTGCAAAACTAAATTGTTTCTTTTTAACAATTTTTAACTTAGTCTTTTTTCGGTAATTAGTGTGGTGACCCAAAACATTTTTAAAGTGTTTTTGGGCACATTTGATTTTAATAGCTTTCTGGTTTTTAGCAGATTTAACAAAAAGAGAAGGAGACTCTGCCCGTTTTCCGACTCTTGGGCGAACTGGAGCTTCCCGAAGGCTTCCCCCACTGCTGTGCTTCCTTATTAGGCTTGTTGTAAGCTTGTTGTAAGCCTTTGGATCCCAGATAACAAGGACCAAAGTGCAATTAGTTTGCTGATATTGTAACCTTTAATAATAAAGAATCACTTCGAGTACGCTCTTTCGAGCCCACTCCCCATCCCCCCTGGGGGGATCCGCGTCCGTTGCACTTTTTTTCACTTTTTCCCGTTTTTTGCTCTAGCTTAGTCTTTTCGTGCAGGATTGTATACTTTGATCATATTTGTCATTATTCCATATTTTGAAATCAAAGTAATACTAATACTTACCCCACGAATCCTCGATTGAACCGAAAGGTGAAAGAGGATCGTGGTAGGGTTAATTAGAAAACCTATGGTGTGTTTTTGCTTCCATTTTCATTGTTACTTTTCACAAGCAAACAGTAAAATTAACCCCTCCTTGATTTCTCGATTGAGGTCCACTTGGACCAAAAGAGATTCCTGGAGAGTCTTTTTAACAAGAACACGCTCTTACAATTTACTAAAATTTACAAGACTCCGGTGTGTATGCTCTGAACTTGGCTGCGGTTCATCCGATCATTCAAGCTGCATCAAAAGCAACGCGAGTGACTAGAATAATTAGGATTCACTTACCCCATTAACCACCACAGGCGAAAATCCAACGCCTCGATTAAACCATAAACGGTGGCAAAATACCCAAAAGAAGTGGGAACTACTGGACAGTGACCTTGAGGCACCGATCTCTGTGACATCCTAGCAGGTGTATCTCTTAATTATTTTCGGCTCCATTTAAGGCACTGGTCAACTATTTATTTTTTTCAATCTATACGTGATTGGGTGTCGTATCGTGCTTATTTGTGATTGTCTCATCATGTTATCTGTTGTTTACAATTGTTAAATCAAAACTCCTAAAACACTTACTCATTAATACCATCATCATCTAAGTAACCAGCCTTAGTAACTTGTAGGGTCTACCCTCTTTGGCTTCGTTAGGAGTTTGCCTAAGCGGAGGAGTCAAGAACAAGGTGACCGCCTTGACTCGAGACTTGCCCCCAAGAACACACAGAGTGGCTTGAAGATTTCTGCCACGTTTCCCCTAGGTGTGTGAAAGGCGGCAACACATTGTTCTTTGGAGTGCATCCTGTCTAATTTCATCTAACTCATTAATCTATAACACTCGTTGTTTCTGTGCTTCGTCCAAATTCATGCCTAATTGTGTTGCCATGGGAAAGGTTTTAACTTGAAATTCGATAGGTAAAGGACTTGTTTGCCATACACTAACTCATAGGGGGTATGTCTGGTAGTGTTTCTCCATGTTATCTTATAGGCCCACAAGGCCTCCGGGAGTCTATCTGCCCAATCCTTGTGATGTAAGTGAAAGTTTTTGGTTAAGATGGCTTCTAATAGTTTATTGGTTGATTTTACCTGGCCATTAGCCTGGGGATGATAAGGTGAGGATTTGCAATGTTGGATGCCATACTTCGTGGTGAGTTCTTTCATTAACTTAGAAGTGAATTGAGAGCCTTGATCTGTGACAATTTCTCTAGGGACACCAAACCGAGTGAATATTTCTTCATATATGAATTCTACTACTGATTTCTCTGTGGCCCTAAACAAAGCTTTAGCTTCTACCCACTTGGTAACATAGTCTGTGCAAACTAGGATATACTTCTTTTTATGAGACATGGGATAAATTGGTCCTACAAAATCCAAAGCCCATTTCTCAAAAGGCTCTATCATGACCAGAGGTTGTAAGGGCATCTGATCAGAAGACGTAGGTCTACTCATTCTTTGGCAACTATCACATCCTTTAACATATTTAGCAGCATCCTTGAAAATGCTCGGCCAGAAATAACTAGAGTGCAGCACTTTGTATGTCGTCCGCTTATCAGAAAAATGTCCTCCACCATCATGGCATGCATGGAGGATATCTATCATTTCATCCTCTCGTATGCATCGTCTAGTAATAAGATCTGGGCCAGTACGAAAGAGATCATTATCAACCCAAGAATAATTAGAGCTCTGAACTATAATGCGATGCTTCTCGGGTGGGGACAAGTGATTTGGTAATTTCCCAGTTGCTAAATAATTGCCAATGTCTACAAACCAAGGGGTTTGAACAGATACAGCAAATTGATGTTCATCTGGAAAAGTGTCGTCGACGGGTTTAGTATCATCATTATGTTGAATACGGGAAAGGAAATCTGCTACTAAATTCTCTTTACCAGGTCATTCAATGACGATAATGTTAAATTCTTGTAATAAAAGAAGCCACCGAGTCACCCTACCATTGGTAATTGGTTTATTCATTAAAAATCTGATGGCAGAGTGATCCGTATGCACAAAAACTTTGTATCCTATAATGTAATGGCGAAAATTATTAATAGAATAGACTACTGCCAAAAATTCTTTTTCAGTAACAGTATAATTCAGTTCGGCAGGGGTCAAATTCTTGCTAATAAAATAAATGGCATAAGGTGATTGGCCTTCTTTTTGGCCTAGGACTCCTCCTATGGTCGTATCAGAAGCATCAGTGGATATATGGAAAGAAAGGGACCAGTCGGAACCCCTCAGTATCGGTGCCACTGATAATTTAGCTTTTAAGACTTTGAAAGCACTTTGACAAGAATCAGTCCATTGGAATTCTACATCCTTTGTAAGTAGCTTAAACATTGGTGCAGCTATTTTAGTGAAATTCTCAATAAAATGGCAATAATAGCCTGCATGGCCAAAAAAACTTCTTACCGCTGAAAAGATATTTGTCTATCTCAGATCTCTTCTTGGTGTAAAGGTTTGATTCAGATATTGTTCCTGGTTTTGTTGCTCATTTTGAGGGGGTTTGGGGGGTTCCCATGAGGTTTCCCCATTTCTTCAGTTTATTGAGCAATTATTTTTTGCATTATATTGTATGGGTGGCCTTTGGTCTTAGTTGCCAGGGCCCAGGTTGTCCAAGTTTGGATTAAGGGAGGGTGTTAGGATTAATTATAATCCTCCCTTGACCACCATAGTCAAAAAGTCATTTCCTAGCTTAGGAGTCTGTTGCTACTTCACTAGTGCCATGGAAAACTCATCTGGGGCCCATCTACCACTTGATGCGCCAGTTTGCATGAGTTTAGGAGCTCCAGAAGCCAATCCGTATAATTCAGGAACCCACACTAAGTCTTGGGAGTCCCACCATCAGTTCACCCTAGTCTGTGTTGAGTTATCCTCAGATGGGCATCAGTTAGTCTAGTGCCACATTTGCCTGATTTAAGGAGGTTAGGTGCCTTTTCCTACCTACCTTGTTCAGTTAACTGACTGAGAACTGATTTAGTTGTTCTGAGTTACATTAGTGAGCTTCTAGTGGTGATTTTCCCACATTGAGTTAGCACTGGAGTCGATCCAAGTTGGTGAATTCGAATCATAGCTAGTGGATTTGAATTCTTCCTATTGTATGATCATTGTATTACACACAGATTAATGATAATGAGAGTAATGTTATGCTGACCAATTTTGTCTCTTGACTATTCAATTTCCACCATGATTATTTGATCATTGTACTGAATTTCTTCTTCCTCTTTCAACCTTCTTTCACAGTGAGGTTCATTCCAGCCTCAAGATCCTGAAGCTTTGCTAAATTAAACACATACACTCAAATCTCAAAAATAAAATCGGCAAAACTCAGCAAATTTATTGACCAAACCGAGCTTTACAGGTTTTGATGAGGAGTTTTAATGGAATTTTGACCTAGCTAACCAGCCCGAAGAGCACAGTCAACACAAAAGTGCTCGCAGAATTAAAAAGAGTCATGTTTCAAGGGAAGGTATATTGGTGAGCAGCACTTTTGGAAACTCCCACCACCTAGTGCTTTCTCCTCTCTTGGGAATTTGGCATTGCCTTAGAATCCCTGCTTTGTTCACCATTTGGAGGTTACGATGCAAGCAGGTTTTTTCCAATGAGGTCACTTCATTTCAATCTTTTTCTCATGTTTGGTGGAAAGAAGTATGTATGCAATTGTTGGCTAAAAGATATCTTCTGATCAAAATGTTAAAGAACTGGATGCTTCAACTTATTCTGATTTTATTTCTGCCCTGGTAACGCTGAGAATGATGATATGATTCATTGTTGTATATGCCCTTCTCCTTTTATTTTGTATTTTATAAATATATTCCTGTTAATATAAGACGTATTGCTAAAAAAAGAGACCTGTTTCTATAAACAAGGCTATAATTAAAAATGATTTGTCTGAGATTTTATTCACTGACTGGGTTGAAGCCAATTATTAGATAGGATTGGTCATGTGGGTTGAGGCCAATTGTTAGATGAGCTTGGCCAAGTGGGTTGAGGCCGATTGTTAGATGGCATTGGTCAAGTGGGTTGTGGTCAAGTGATTAATTCAAAACACTTTCAGTGTTTAACCCCGGCTTCAAAACCCTCAAAAACATGCTGTTCGGTTGATGTGCTGAACAGAGTTCAGTACTGCATAAGAACATATAGAAGTTCTCGCGAAAAAAGGGAAAACAAATTAAAAAAAACTACATATTATATTCCATGAGATTTGCAGCGGTACTTAGTATGTTATCCGACGCTATTGGTTATTTGAAATATATTTAGGTTAGAACAAGATGCATACAGACCTCTTGTAGACTTCGCCGAAGGTTCCACCCCAAAGGCGTTTCCTGAAGAGACCATCAGCACAAGGGCGTCCCTCCCAGAGTTCGAGTCCCCCGGTAACAATCCCGGGCACGAAGACAACAGGATGGCGCACCTGCAGGCCTTCCTTCTTCAACTTGAGACCGGGAGGGTCCGGAAGAGGGCCAGTGATAGCCTCCGTCACAAACTGTGGAAGAGCATTGTAGAGAACAGTCAAAAGCCACCACATTGAAATTATCCAACCGATGAACCAACAGCAATTGTCCAGACACCACCATTTGCTACTATTTCTCTTCTTATCTTTCTCAGTTTCCTTAACTTTGTCTTTGCCTTTCGCTTCAATATTTTCTTTTTGTTTGTCCTTCCCCTCCTCCTGAATATCATGTTCTTTAATGGTAGTATTCCTCGAGTGGTCTGTCTCCAATAGCTTCCTGCGTCTCAGCAGTGAAGGCATATCTAACACAGCCAAATATAGGCCGCAAATTTAGCTCTCCTAAGGAGCTGCCGCCGCGGGGATATATCGAAGCGCAATTATTGGAGGGAGGAGGAGGTTCCCTGCATTCCTGAGATATTGTTGTTCTGGATTTCTCTAACTTGTCTAGATTGGCTTGCCCCCTCCCCGTGGATGGCCGGGAATTTCCGTCTGGGAAATATAAATCGTGAAATTGACAGTTTGGCTTCGAGGGACTTGTGGCATCTGTTTGCAGATTACATAGACAGTTGACTGATTAGTTAGATTTCCAAACCTGTTTGTTTATTCCGTTCAATTGCACACGGAATCGATGCTTACACTCCTCCGACATCGTTCACATCAAAGATGCTTCTTTTCAAATTTTTTCTTATATTCTTTTCACTAATATTTACTTAGTTTACTTTGATATCTACTTAGTTTACTTTGGGGACATTTTGTACCTTTTTCTTAATGGCAGTATGTTTCTTTATTGAGTATGTATTTCGTTAATTTTAATACAGTCAATTTACAAAAATGAAAATGAAAATGCCATAATTTATCAAGATAAAAAGAATTTTTAAAATGGAGTTTTTTCCTTTTTCAACTTTTTAATTTATTTTTTATAATTATAATCATTTAAAATTTAGTATAGATTTATTTTAAATTGGGATTGATAAAGCATCGAGATCTAATTTTTGAGATGTAATTTTTGAAATCTTTAACTTCAATCATTTTTGTAATTTTTGAAATCTTAGTTTACTTTGGGGACATTTTGTACATTTTTCTCAATGGCAATATGTTTCTTTATAAGGTAGAGTATGTACTTTGTTAATTTTAATACAGTCCATTTACAAAGATGAAAATGCCACAATTTACAAAGATAAAAAGACTTTTTAAAATGGAGTTTTTTTCTTTTCCAACTTTTTATTTATTTTTTATAATTATAACCATTTAAAATTTAGTATAGATTTATTTTAAATTGGGATTGATGAAGCATCAAGAAAGATCTAATTTTTGAAATCTTTAACTTCAATCATTTTGATACTTTTTTATTTAATAGATTCCGTTTAAGTTTTTTTTATAAGTAGATATAAATTTTAAGAAAAAACAATTCTGGTAAGTGACATGATGCTCTTGTGAGCCCATATGTAATGTTTGATATTCTCTTGTGAAGCCCCTTTGTAATAAATGTGTTGACGATGTAAGATGGTCATACCTTGATTCATGTTTAAATAGCAAGTGCTGATATTTTCCAATATCTCCTGCATATTGAACTGTAAAGCACCTAGCTTTTCTCTCAATGCAATTAAGTCATATTTTTTTTTTAAATTATCAAATTCTTGTCAAAATTATGATTAAAAAATTTATTTACTTAAAATTATAATTATATTAATATTCACTCATATATAACAATGCAAGTGATGATCCAAAGAATCAAACTACTAAACTGTTTTTTTTTATTTTATGAGCTGGCATTAGGTAAGTTACTTTAAGTGATAACATCTCCTCCATATTGTAAAACCCAATGAGTTTTCTGCAATAAAAATTACAATTTTAACAATGGGAATCTCATTTTCAACAACAAATCGTGTTGTTATTGTCGGATTCCCAGCAAACTTCCCTGAAAAGATGCAAATAGTCTAGAGATTAGCCAACTCCCCAAAGTTCACTGTTAGCGGAATTCACAAAGTTGCTTAGTACCTGCCTCCTAAGAAGAGATTGAAAATATATAGCAATAGGATAATTTTGCTATAAAAATATATGATAAAACAAATATAATTACAATTTGAAAGAAATTAAAACAAAAATGAATTAAAAAATGTCCATTTAAATACGATATAGGTTATTGCAATGTAGCATAAAACAAACATATTCAAGCTTCCTTACATACTTCTAGTAATATTCTTGACTTATGTTATAAAAATATGCAAGTTTCCTTATAAACTAGCATAAATAGGAAATGAGAAATAATAGCTTATAAAACCATAAATTAATATCATTGTTGTGAGAATAGTTTATTTATATTTTATTATAAATTTATATTGTTATACAAATATGTAAGTTTTTTTTATAGGCTAGCATAAATAGGAAATGAGAAATAATAGCTTATAAGACTATAAATTAATCTCATTGTTGTGAGAATAGTTTATTTATATTTTATTATAAATTTATAATTTAAATTTAAAATAAATTTAATTATTTTAAATTGAAAAAAAATATTTTTTAGTTAAATATTTTGAATAATGGATTTTCCAAGAATAATTTATATATAGTTCAAAATAAACTATTGTTATCAAATAACATGCATATATCTACATGAAACTTAACATAAAACAAGGAAAAAGTAATGAATACATTCACCGTTTATTCTAAGCCCCATAAAAAATATTATGATACACTTATGTGTACAAAAGTCAAACTATTATCCAATATAATATATTTGAATGAAATTTCAAAATGTTCCTATGACTCCACTGAAAAGTAAAAGATTTTAGAAATAAAAATAACATAAACATTTGAACTTTAACTCACATGTAAAAAAAATAAAAACACCCTTGAACATATAGCTATTCAAAGAAGTGTAAAACACCCTTGAACATATAGCTATTCAAAGAAGTGTAAAACACCCTTGAACATATAGCCATTGAAAGAAGTGTTTTCAAGGGATGTTTTATTATTGAATTGCACGATCATGTCAATTAGCATATGTGTTTGGGGTAGAAGTTGTCAAACATTTTATCATTCCTTAGTCCTTCGAATTTGATATTAACACAAACACAATGCAGGTTACTCAAATGTAAAATTGAGGTTGTCATGAGTTTGTCTTTGGTTGTCATTATATTTCTAGTAGTTATGAGTTTTTATGATAATATATTAAACAATGTTAAAAAAAAATATGTCATCGATTTATGTTGACAAAAAATAATGTTTTGAATAGTTAATATTGAATTATGACAAATGAGAAGACCTTATACCAAATTTTTGTTTTTAATTACATTTAACAAAATAAATCAAAACCAACCCATTACAACTTAGAAAATCCAGTCCTTTCTCAATAAATAATAATTATTATTATTATATTTATCAACTTTCTCTACTTACTTTCAATCCTATTCGGAGATTTAAAGCCGGCCATATAAAATGCGCTGTTATCTGCTTCTAACTTTTAAGGATTCCAAGCGATAAACAGACAATATTCGCTGAAAAACGAATCGAACCTCCCTGTTAAATTCCACCAATCTATAACTGGACCATAGTCACGATACCATTTAGCAAAAAAGCATAAGCAATTCCTCAGGCCTTCAACCACTGATTTATAACTATTACCGGGCTCTACCATCGTCGAATCCTTCATCTTCCTCTGCCTTCTATTTCTCTGTGCTTCAAGCTGCAAAGCCATGAACACAGTAACAGGAATAGCAGCCAATTGCATAAACACTGTTGTTATTGGTATCATAAAGCTAATACGGCCATTTTTGGGGATTCGGTGAGCGATTAGATGCGTCTGACATCACCTCCGAAAATGAGCGAAAGGCTCCGCTATTTTTGGAGAAAGCAGAGACCGAATACGCTGTTAAGTGGTCTGAAATGCTGCCTCTATTTTCAAGCCACATGCAGGAAGAGACATTGCCAATGTATATTACAACAGACTCCAAGTCTCAAGATCTAGTCTCTACTAGTAACATAAATAACCATAACCAAGCTGCTCTCAATTCTGCCGTTTTCCCAATATCATGGCAACAGCTTCAGAACACTGAGTATCCGGTACTCGGTGACAGGGCCACAATGCTCAGTACTCCGTTGTCTGATCCCGATTTCCACCGAATTGCTGCAGTTCTGGACCAAATTTAGCACAACTTTGAGTTCATCTTGAGAATGTCAGGTTTAGTTAGTCGTTACTAATTTGTCATGGGTCTAACATTTGATAATGGTGGAAATAGGGGCATGTCTCTAATGCTGGAGCCTATGCAGCCAAAGTTACATCACTGTTTCCCTTACTATTCTAAGGGAAAAGCCAAGAAGGTGTGAGCTGCAAGTTTCCATTCTTGTCCAGCTATGAGATGGCTTCCTGTGAAATTAAATTTTATCTTTTCTTTTTCCAGTGATTAGGATGCAACAACACTAGTTAATAATGTAGAAATTATTAATTATAATTGCTGATATAATTATTAAAACATATCAGCATTAGCTCATATGACAGATCAACATTAGCCTGACAAGAGAGTCTATCAATTCTAATGTAAAACTCACCAAAATGAAGTTATCTGCAATAAACCGTGATAGCTCGTCGTCACTTTTAATTCTCGCGCAGATGTCCAAGATTTGATCTACTCATCCACTAAGACGCGGATCGAGTATTCTCCAGTGTAAGTTAATGGGGTTCTTGTTTCTCATCCGGACATCTTCAATGACGGGCTAATAAGCATCCATGGCGTGGACAAGCTGCTTCTTGTTCTTGAATCGTCGAAATCAAGAAGCCACGGTATATATTACTCACCTCACAGTGCTGATCCGCCAACACCTGCTACTGCAATTAGGATGCCACCATTCTCATCAGCTAGTTCTGGTCCTGATAATCCAATGAATAACATAATGCCCTTCATGCTCGAATCTGTAGCTCGGGGTCTCAGAGATCGGCGTTACAGAATACTGGCGTTGGCCATGTGCAATACCCCAGAGCTTCTGCGCCTGAAAAAGCTCACCATCTTCACGCTTAGCGACGACTCCGTTTTCCTGAAGGGCGGTCTTGATTTTACGAACAATCTGAGATACCATGTGGTTCCCAACAGGAGGCATTTGTTCGCCGATCTGGTGCGTCTTCCAGTGGGTACAAGACTCCACACTCTCCTCTACGGCCAATCGCTGGTGGTGACCGACGCCAAACCTTTCTCCGTCAATGGATATAATTTTTATTTTTTTTATTTTTAATATTATGACGTCATGTGGACACATGTCAACTCAAATCCAGATACCAAATCCCAAGGCTGACATCATCTTCTATCCACCAATCAGCTGTTTACAAAAATAGCTTTTTAACAAAATTAAAAAAAATATTTTACAAACCCCTAAGTCATACTTTGCAAAACAGGTTTTGATTTTTTAAAACTACCTCAAAAAACACCCAGCTAATAGCAAAGTCAACCAAAGTCAAAAGGTGATCGATTACAATATACCTGCTGAGGCAGGTATAATAACCAAAATAAAATAGGATTCTTGTTATATTTGTATTTATTAAGTAACGACAAACTAAATAACCAAATGAGGACACTCATAACATATTATTAAAAGCATTTAATTTGCTTCAAATGGCATTAACCCTTGAGTCCAAAATAAAAAGCTTAAGCGAATGGTTTTCAAATATTAAACCTAGGGAATGGGAGGACACATAACTCGTTATTAAACTATTAAACCTAAGAAATCGGGGACACATAACTCGTTATTAAACTCATTTATTTTTAAAATAAATGTGTTAAATATGATTAACTCTTTGGACTAACTATGTAACTTAAGAGAATGACTTGTAAATATGATAACTTGTGTTCAAACCTCGAAGTGATGTAGTAAAATTTTGATAATCCATATCTATATTTACTACTATAATAATAATAATTTATATTTAAAGTTATAACCAAGTTAAACTATTTTTCTTCTTTTCTTTCTTTTCTTTCTTTTCTTTTTTTCTTTTTTTTCCAGGAGGCAAAAACCCTGTCCTTGATATTCTTATTAAGAATCAAAGGGCATCCAAACAAGCCGCCCCAAAGTGGGCTACATTCAATATACAACTCAAAGATCTAAATAAGACCACGAGTCACTGCCAGGGGGAAAGGTGATACTAATATGTGTGTTCCCATCAGAAATATTGCCTCATCATTATGGAGTCAATCCCATCAGCCACATCTACCGAGTACCAAAAGGATATAATCAACAATCTAAAAGAGGCCGCACCATGTGCAACAATGCATAAATCGAAATAAGGAGTAATCTCCTTCATCCAAATTCAAAAGAGCTGAAAAGATTCTTGCATGATCAACTGATCATCCAAATATTCAGTGCAGACACCAATCCCCTGAGTCAAAGTGAGGGCGGTTTTAGATAGTCTGTCAGCAATCCAATTATGTTCTCGGTAGATGTGAATGTAAGACAGATCCTGAAAGCTGTTGGAAAGCTTTTTTGTCTCCTGACACCAATGAAAGAGATCTGGAGGGGAGAGAGCAGTCAAACCCTTAACCCAGTTGACAATGACTTGTGAGTCACCAAATATGCGGGTAAGGGGGAGTCCCATCATTTGGGAGGAGAGCAGCAGGGCCCACAGACCCATTAATTCTGCTTTAGTATTCGTGCCATTTCCAACCCCCAGTGCAAACTCGTAATGGTGTGTTTTATTCAAGTGTATGTAGTAGCCAACACCCGCTGTCATTTTTACAGAAGCACCATCAAAAAAACCACAAGGGAAATCCAAACAGGGAGGAGCCCCAATTTGTCTGTATCTTTTGACTTTGACAGACCGATAGCATGACTGGATTTGTAGAGTGATAAGCTGGACAATACAGAGCACGCTCCTTTTCCTTCCTTCAAAAATGGCCAAATTACATGCTTTCCAGATATTCCATAGCATGTGAAATGGAACAAACCAGAGGGATGGGTGATTCTTATAAGAGTCAACCCAATTTCTTGTGAAGGTGGATGGGTGATCCATCGAGAGGGGCAAGATAGCTGGAATTGTTCACATAATATTTCCAGTATAGTTTTTCAAATAACACAGTCGTTAAATAAATGAGCAATTGTCTTCTCATCCAAATTGCACAAGACACATACACCTAGGCCAATCCAGCCCCTTTTCCGGAGATTGTCCCAAGTCGAGAGTTCGTTCCGAAAAACCAGCCAAGTGAAACAGCCAATCTTTTGTGGGAGGGCACTGCACCAAATAAATGAGTCCATGCATTTTACAGCCTGTGTGTGATGATGTTTAACAATACAATCGTAAGCCATCTTTGTTGTTAAGGAGCCATCCTTCTTATTAAAGTCCCAAACCAGGGAGTCCGCTTGAGTGGTGAGGTGAATTCCACCCTATGCTAATCCAACAGTGTAATCATCCCAAGCCTTTTTCCAATCCCCTGCAATACCTAAATCTTCAGCAGTATACCAATAGTGTTGAGCGTCAGGTAAGGTATTATGCGCCTGAGAGAGAGTACAGATGTCCAAATCCTCTAAACAGGATCTCAGTTCAGCAAGGAGAGTATAATGAGAAGAGTTCCCAGCTATCAGGTCAGCCCCGATTCGAATGTCAATTCCATTACCAACTTGCCAGGCTATGTGTCCTCCCAGCGACGACAAAATCTGAATGAAGCCTCTCCAAATAATAGAGACCCTTCTTGTATTGAATCTCATATGCTGGAGCCAAGATGCCACCGTTTGGTTATGCAAATATTTTGCAGTGATGACCCGGTTCCAAAGACCATCATTAGTCAGTACCAACCAGAGATTCTTAAGTCGCAGGGAGATACTGAACCAATGTAAATTTTTTATCCCCCAGCCATGGAATTCTTTTGGCCAATATATGCTCTGCCAGCTGGCTAAATGAAATTTCCTATGAGTCTTGGAGGATCCCCAAAGGAAAGCAAACATCATACTCCTAAGCTTGTGTAAGATAGAGGCAGGTATAGGAATCACGCCCAGCCAATATACAAGTAAGCTGGAGAGTACAGATTGGACAAGAATTAGCCTGCCCCCCAGGGAGAGGAGCTTGTAGGTCCAGCTGCTTATTTTCCTTTCAAATTTTTGAACCAACCAGTGCCAATCATGAACCCTGTATCCAAGTGGCTTGAGAAAGTAGCTGAGGTACTTAAAACTTGTAAGGATTGGCTCCATTGGATAAGGAAGACTCTTGGCAATATTCTGATGATTTGCATCATCAAGGTTATGGTGAAGAAAGCAAGATTTATCTAGGATTATACGCATCCCAGAAGCCTTACCGAAAGTTTCCAAAAGGACATCAAAAGCAGCCCATTCCTGGATCGTGCCAGCACCCAGGAGGATCACATCATCCACAAAAAGGAGGTGGGTAAGGACCAATGAGGATGTGATCCGAATACCATGAATGAGGCCATTATTCCTGGCATCAGAGATAAGGAGGCTGAGACCCTCAATGACAAGGATGAAGAGAAGGGGAGACAATGGTCAGCCTTGTCTAATGCCCCGAGAGACTGTAAAAAACTGTGAGGGTGTCCCATTAACAAGAACAACAAAGTTGGCCGAGGTGAGACAGCCCATAATCCAGTTGACTGTAAGTAGAGGCACCCCAATTTGTATCAAAATAAGACGGATGTAGGTTCAGTTAACCCGATCAAAAGCTTTGATGAGGTCCAGCTTAAGAATAAAAGCACAAATATTTTTAGTTTTGACCGAGTGAAGAATCTCCTGCACAATGCCAATAGGCTCAGTGATTTGGCGACCTTTCAAGAAGCCGAATTATTCAGGAGTGATGCCCGAATCTAGAAAGGGTTTCAGCCTAACTGCTATAACTTTGGCAATCAATTTGTACAGGAGATTGCACAAAGAGATGGGTCGGAAATCGGCAAAGGTCCGAGGCTTGTCCAGTTTAGGAATAAGTGTAAGAAAGGTAGAGTTGAGTGAAGGAGGAACAAGACCTGAGACCCTGGTCGAGTCCACAGCGGACAATAGCTCCTGACCCAATAGATCAAAAAAGTGGAGATAGAATTCGACTGACCATCCATTAATAATTTGGTATATGGGACTCTTTTGTTTGTGGGACAATTTAATTGTTAAAGTCTATA
This sequence comes from Pseudotsuga menziesii, assembly GCA_001517045.1. Classification (NCBI taxonomy): domain Eukaryota; kingdom Viridiplantae; phylum Streptophyta; class Pinopsida; order Pinales; family Pinaceae; genus Pseudotsuga; species Pseudotsuga menziesii. The sequence continues at coordinate 90,077 of LPNX010751902.1, read as the reverse complement.
CAAGGTGTGTACATACCCTGGCCCCTTCGAATTTGAATCTACAACTTCCTTGGAAGAAACACATGTTATTAACCGTTAGGCCCACTCAACTTGTATATAGTAACAATCATGTTGAAAAGCAATTGAGTCATACAAACAAATTATAATTAAATAAATTATTAAGAGATAAGTAAATTGTACTTACTTGTTATTTATGTTGAGTTATCATGCAATATGTAGATTTTAAGAAAAGATTAAATGAAGGGGTAGCAAGTGTGGCGATCTTCATTCATCTCAAAGGAATTCTAAAACTTAAATATTCTTGGGAAGTTGGAACAACTATTAACAATTAAGGTGAGGCATGTGTCTTGTTACAAGGATTAAGGAGTGTTGGTGCAAATAAGGTACAATCCGTCGTTGTTGTATGTGACTCGATAATTATTATTAAGCTTATGAATAAACACCACATATCGACGACAGCCTCTCTAGCTTGTATAATCTCCCAAATCAAACTAAAAGCCTCTCCTTTCAAAGAAGCCAAGTACTTCTATATCCGTTGAGGCCTGAATGGAGACATTGATGCCCAAGCTAACAGAACAGTTGATTTGAATAAAGATTATTGTTAAAAAAATTGGAGGGATGGTATTCCTCCCAATTCCCTATGTCACTTATTATGAAATCCATTAAATTTTGGCAAATAATCCTCGTGTCATATCAAGGGACACATAGCACTTTAAGTGTCGCAAACCATCAATAGGTATATGAAAGTTGGGATGGACCTAATAAGGCACAAATGCCTTCTCCATCGCTATCACCTCATTGTGAATGCCTTAGCCTTTAATTCGTGGGAACAAGTGGGATAATGGGTTCCGATGTTCATTCGCTCTTGGGAAGTAAGGACGAATTTGATCTTGGCATTGTCAAATAGGAAAGTGTCATCCACTCTTTATTTGTTATGTGTTGGAGGAATGGGTTGTATGAATATCATCTACTTGGTCTATTGAGTTGTTGGTATCAATTAGAGTTGTTGGTATCAATTAGAGTTGTTGGTATCAATTAAGAGTGAAATATTAATTTTGTCATGTGTTCTTAGTTTGGGTGGAAGGGAATTTTTGCTATAACAAGTTTCTTGAGACAGTAAAACTTGGGGGAATAGTGGAAGGTCTTTATGTCAGGTTGAAGTTTCATGATTCTAGTTATACCCAACATTCAATCCAATCGCAATCAACTTCATGAAGATAAGCATTGCAATATTCAAGTTTTGTAAATATGGAACAGTGGAAGGTCTCTATGTCAAGTTAAAGTTTTAGGATCCTTAGTACTTGGCATTTCATTTTAATCACTCAGCTTCAAGAAGATGGGAATACGTTCTTCAAGAATTTAAACATTGATTGGGTTTTTTCTTTTGGTGTTTTCATTATCAATTCGTTGAGCTTCATCTTATTTTGCATTACATTATCTTAGGTATTCCTAAGAGCTATTAACTACCTAGGCGATCACGAGAAATGTCAAAGGGTCATTTATGACATCCAAAGGACCCTCTAGAAGACAGAAAGAATACAACAATGAGAATAGAACTTCTATTCTCACCCTCTCCAACACAATCTATAACAATGATTTAATATTTTTAGATCTCAAAACTCAAAAGTCTTCGATATGACACTACAACAAAAAGGCAAATTCAGGATTTAGATGTAGAATGTTTGTCCCTTAAAACATCTATTGATAACATCAACAAAGGGAACCATTCAACAACTTCAACTCCTCAACCATCTTTAGGCTCCACCCCAACAGACACCAAGGAAGAAGACATTATCTCTCGACTATTCGAAGACATGGGCCTTGAACAACCAAGAATGCACGAGGGCACATGAGAGTTAAGAGAAGTCCACAGTTAACACTATTTTCATGAAATTTTTATAATGTTTTGCAAAACTATTTATGTTTTAGGAGTTTTTTTATATGTTGTATACCTGTAGTAGTTTCAAGGAATTTTTGGAGACAAATTACAGTCCTTTTTTAATAGCTTCTAATGTTTTGGATACTCAGGCATATATGCTACAAACATTCTCTATTTTTGTATGACTCTATTACACAATTTGCTTATAACCTCTTTTTTATTTCAAGTAGAAAAAAACAATTCCTTGATATTCAAAAAGAATCAAAGTGAACAAACTCTTTGTTACCTCCTAATTTATTTTTTTTGCTGATCGAAAATTAAAATTCAGCTTTAGTTTGTCTTTTTAATTTTTTTTTTTAAAACTACGTGGTGCATTCGTGTCGTTTGGCTTGCACGACTACACGGTGCACACTGTAAATATACAGTGTACAATGAAAATGGTGCATTTATATTTGTAGATCATCGCAACTATGATGCGTTATACTTTTCATAACGCACCACCAAAATTTGAACATAGTTTTAGGCACACCTTTAAACTAAATTTTAAGAAAATAATCACAATAGTAACCGGTGTGCTTCGTAAACACAAACACACCACCAAAATTTGTACACAATTTTAGATGCACCTTTAAACTAAATTTTAAGAAAATAATCACAGCAACAACCGGTGTGCTTTGTAAACACAAATGCACCACCACCCTGAAAATATAGAAAAAAATACCACGTTAATAGTTGCAAATTGTTTGCATGTGCGTATTGAGTATTCAACGCACTGACATGTAACTGGCGCACCATTTTGGCGATCAAAAAATAGGTGCTCCTTGTACGATGTGCTTGAAAGATGGTTGAGCATCGTGTTCGATGCTCACATGTGGCTCCACTGCATTGGTGCTTCATATTGATGGAAGCACTATATCTCATATTTACAAAATATTTCTATTCAATCAGAAAAGACCCCACGCATCGGTGTGTTTTCTTTAAAAGTGCACCGAAAAACTAAATATATTTTAAAAAATTAACACGATCAACGGCGTGCTTTGTTAACATGTACGCACCGCATATTCGATGTGCTGACATGTAACAATCACATTGTTATGCCAATAAAAAATAATTATAAAACTGAAAAATATGTGTTCATGTTACAATGCACTTGAAAAATGAGTATGCCCCATTGACAGTGCATTGGCGTGTCACCATTTCACCAATGCTTCCTATTGATGGAATCATTATTATTAATATTTACAAAATATCACCGGTGCATCTCAAAAACACACACGCATTGATGCATTGAATTTAAAAGCACGCAATATTTGTTTTAAAAGATACATTATAACACGATGTACTAGGGTCAAGGTATCACATAGTTAACAGTGCTTCTATCGTTGTAGTGACCAATTATCAAGATTAGATAAATTTTAGTTTATTTTATTTGCATACCTGGTGCATTTGTGTTATTGTAGTGTATCGGTTGCAGTGTGCTTTTGTTACAAGAGCATCGGTGTCAATGCGTGTATGTAATTTTGTCGCACCGCATGTCAAGTTCATTTATTTTGAGAAAAAATATTATTTTATGTTAATAAATAACATTCTCATTTAATGAAATATTTAATGTTTTTTTTTATGTTTATTTATTAGATTGACCGATGTTATATGTGAATCAGAGATGTCAACAACGACAAGTCGATCAATAGCAGGTAGGCACGAGTTGACTAGTACAAATTTGTGCGTGAGTGGGAGGCTAGAGAGAGGGAGAGGGATTTGTACCCTCACCCCATTACTCATCAGACACAATACCTCTTGATGGTTGTCAATCAACTGAAGTTCTATTAGGAGGATACATCCCTCAAGGGGAACTCTTCTTTGTTGGCGCAGTTGATCATCGTTGGGATCAATGTAGGTGGACATTTCCCTTTGGTCCCAACCAATGGTTCCATCCCACTGAAGCAGGCATTTACTTCATCACTAAGCTATCTAAGGGAGGGGAGGATTATCCCATGTTCCTTGATATGGCAACCGGTGTTGCAACACAGAGTTGATTCGCTTACCCTCAAAGATATATTGCAGACCACGTCATTGATCCTATTGAATTTTAGGTGTGCGGTGGATAGCTACGGATTTCTACTTTCAGTGCAGAGGAGGTTATGTGCCTCTCACTATTGGTGATGACAATTGACACCATATCGATGATGGGCAATGCATTAGTTTCTCTCTTTTATTTTATATAGGTTCTTTAGTGGGGATACCTAGATGCATTAGGTGGTCCGCCATTTTTTTTCGGCAATTTTGTTTTTCTTTGGGTCGATGTTTTGCATATATTGATGGGAGGGTCAACTTCCCTTTTGGTTAAGAGCTCTTTTTGTTTATTTTTTGAGAGGTTTTCAGCCATGAGGCCTTCATTTGACTGCCACCCTCCTAGGCCGATGACTGAGGTGTGTATACATATGTGGTGACAGATGATGCCCAAGAGGGGATAACCCAAGTTCCAAGCTAGGATCACACCAGAGGTGGTAGAGCTGCTAGAGAGTGGGGAGGACCTTGCCTTGGACCTTGTTCCATATATGTATGCAAGTTTGGATTGGAGAGCATGCCCAAACATCTTTTTCACCCAGACGGAGGCACTAGATGATAGAGGTAATATTACTGTTATGTTTAAATTAATCTAGTTGCGTTTCATTGTCTTACTTAATGAAAATGAAATATATTATAAATTGTTTAATGAGATTTTCTAATGAAATAGAAATATATATATAGACAATGGCACGTTTGACAGCCTACAGGGAGGTGCCTCCACCCAATTAGGAGCTCGAGGTGCTTGACAATGGCACATTTGATAGGGAGTATATGCAGGAGCTTGAGGTGCTTGCGTTGTCTAGAACTGGCCTAGAACATAGGCTAGATTATATTTTCAACAGGATGTGGCAGATAGGTTTCCCACATTGTTGTCTTGATGGGGAGTCCAATTTTCATGTGCACAAGAGATCATTTGAGACCCTGACCTTGCAGAGTTATGGAGGATGCTTCCTCATGATGTGAGGCCTTTGATGTAGTATGTCGTCAACGAATTCATCGTTTTAGATGCTTGGAGGATAGCGAATGAGTATTTGTCATATGATGAGGGTGGTGATCCTCCTCCTCCTCCTCACCATGACAACGGAGTGTTGACATCTCATGCTCCACCTTCTCCTCCTCACCATGATAAACAACCACTGTTTTCTCCTCCACACCCAATCAACCCACCACCATCTCCAATCCATCCATTGGTCGAACTACCAGCCTCTCCACCGTATCCTACTCCACTCACCTCAATTCTAGATAGGATGGTTGCAGTAGGTGAGATTTGTATTCATGGAGATATCTTTGTTTCTCTCCAATCTACTTTTTTTCTTGCAAAAAGTATTGATGGCTCTACTGGTGGAGGTGTCAACTCCTTTTACTTTGTTGGTAGAGGTAGTGATGTTAATGTATTTGTAACTTCAGAATGTTTTCACTTGTATATTTTATATATTGTATTTCATTGGTCCCCGATGTTCCTATCGGGAGAATCATTAATGTAATCAAGTCATGTAAAGTCATAGAGATTAACCCTCCTTTGTAAGTTTGGGGCAAAGTCCCCACAGTTGAGGGGCACTAGGGTTATTAGACTATCCTTGAGAAGTTGGCCCTAGTAAGTAATTTTCAAGTCAGAAACTAATATAAATAGAGAGTGAGCCTCTCTATTTGAGACACACACTCACTCAATTGTAGCGCATGAGTGAGAGAGAAGGAGCTCGCATAAGTGAGAGAGAGTTCAACTGTCGAAGATCATCCTTGTGTTGTTGGGTTTTAACTTTGCCATTGGTGCTAATTCTATCTCTGAGGAAGTTGCAGGGTTTTCTCCTTTATGGTTTCCCTGAGGAAAAATCTGTGTGTCTCTTGTGATTATTGATGTTCATGTTAATCTCTTAGATAAGATCCTAGATCATATTGATTAAATGATAAAAATCTAACATGGTATCATAGGTAACCTAAGAAGAAGACACTATGCAGCTGCAGAATCTAGGGCTTCTTAATTTTTGGTTCTCTCTCCATAGATCATCAGCAAAAGGAGGCTAGGCTAACTCTCCATTGAAGGGCGCATCTTTCTATCGAAGCAGAATTTGATTCCAGGCATTTTCAGTCATTGCTATGGGAAATTAGGGCTTTTCACAGAAGAGGAATTTTTGAGTGAGCCCAGCATAGGATTTATCTCCTCCTCAAAATCGAAATTTAGAGACCAAGATCGAAATATTTGGTTGGGCAAAACTCTGGGAAAGTCAAACCCTAATTTGACCTCGGACCAGAAAACCCTAAAATACTAAAATTGGTAGTTTTGGTACATTCGCTATATCTCAATATTGGAGAAGGCTAAGGAGCCAAAAATTTTACAGGCCGGAGATAAATTCCTGATGTACCTTGTGTAAACGTTTCAGCCTCAGATTCGCTATATTCTGGGATATATGATTCCTCCAAGTCAGGGTTCCAGCCTCTCCCAGGATTCATCCCTAAACATGACACCTCATGAGAATTGATATATCTCGGGCTACAAAGGTCCAAATGAAATTTTACAAGATATTCCACATAGGGCACAGGCTGTACTATCTGTGGTAAAAGTTCCAGACCTCGAAGGTGAAACAGTGACACGTGGCCATCTGTACAAGTTCACTATGATGAACATTCCTAAAATAAGTCACCTTGGGAAAAATCTCATAAGTCCCTATTGGTGAAACCAATTATGCTAACACCTGTGGTTTTGGAAAGAGGATAGATGAGGCTAACTCATTCAGAAGTTTTATACATAGAGGAGTAGTAACTTCGAAGATACGACAGAAACAATATCAGGCATTTCTGTAGAAGAAATTGGAAAACTAGGGTTTCTTGTTCCAGGAGCTTCCCTCCACCGTTTTAAGAAAAAGAGTACATTGGACAGCTCACCTTGAAGAGGTCAATATTTCCATCCAATCAAAATTTTGAAATTCCAAGTTTTGAAAATTAGTGTTTCTATGACAAACCCTAGATCAACCAGATCCAGAATGAGGACAAACACCTCAAATCAGTAAGGTCTAATCCTTTGCTATTTACCTTTGAGGTTCTCATTTCAAAATGACCTATCACACCAGCTTGATGACAAGCTTGGTGACAAATTCCAAGTATGGAAGTACATGACCTACATGATCCTTAAAGAAATTGACTTGGATCAGTATTCCAATAAGAAAGTTTTAAGAGCCAAAGGGAGATGAGGCTAAGGCTGGAGCCAAGGGAATCATTGCAGATTATATTAAATATAATTTCATCCCTCATGTGTCATCCTTGAATACACCAAAAGGAATTGTTTGATGCTATGGTGAAGCAATCGAAGAAGAATAAGATATTCTTATAACCACCTTGAATGGCCTCCCAGGATCATGGGATTCATTCATTCGAGGAATGTGCACCAAGAGGAAGTGATGACCTTCAATAGACTCTGGGATGAGTGCACACAAGAAGAAGCGCAAATCATAATAAGAGAAGAGAAGATGGGAGCAACTGAAGATCAATCTCTCACGATTCAAAGAAGATCCCTCAAGCGATGAGGAATATGAAGGACTCAACTTTTGAAGAACCTCTAATCCATCTTAGCACTTGGATAAGAAATGATGTTGTCATGAATAACAAGATGATGAAGCTGAAGGTTCAAGAAGGAGTCTACCCACGAAACAAATAAAGATAAGTATTCAATTGTCATTTTCATGATATTGTTTGGTTATGCATTTGTTTATATTCAGTTGATGTTTTATGCATGATCAAATGTTTGCATTAATTACAGTATACTACTAATATGCATGTGATGGGTAAGTAGCCCATGGTGCTATACAACTCTCCATTGCTACTTATCTAGAATGAAATCTCTTTGCTGACATATTGGATTAGTGCACAATTTCAATGATGTCATGGTAGAGATGGAAGGCATCTAGAAAGTTTCTGTGAGATATGGATGAATGTTGTATTGGCTAAAATAGTTACATGATTATATCTTTATGCATAAGAATTCTCCATTATGAATATGCTTTATGAAATGTTTCTAACCATACAACTAATGCATTTGACTTGTAGGAAAGATCGCATATAATCGCCTACAAGAAAAAAAGGATAAGACTTGTTCCAAAGAACAAGTGACGATAGTTCAAGAAATAATCCAAAATGAAGAATAGCATGACAAGACTTCAAGAGGCCTCAGACACACTCTAGTTATGTGACACTGTTGAGCGACATCATTAATGCAGAGCTTGTCAACTATGAAGAAGTAGACAAGAAGAAAGGGAAGGAGAGTACTAGTTCAACAAGAATGATGTCTAGGATGCAATATCGAGACTTGAAGAGAAGTTTGTAATGTATTCCATATGGATCTACAAGATCCAACATGCAGTATATGGCAACATCATGGGATACAAGGCAAGATTCATAGCAGAAGGCTTCTCACAGAAAGAAGGCATAGACTACAAAGAGACATTTGCAGCCAATGGAAGTTAAGACACATGACAGACAAACTCATGTGTGCAAATTAAAGAAGGCCTTGTACGAGCTCAAAAGGTATCCATGGGATAACACATACACGAGGAGCTTAAAGATCACCTAGAGTAATGTAGATCTTAACCTTTGCTACAAGGTTGAAGATGAAAGCCTATAGAGGATGACAAGCTCACAGATGGGTGCAAGAAGAACGTTTTCAAGATAGAGGATCTTGGTATCCAGTGACCCTAGATGGATACATAGAATATTAATAGCTGAGGAAGCTACTTGTCACTCCAGTATAGAATGTTTCAATACATAGAGTATGAAAGTCAGAGGGAGAATGATGCTCCACTTCAGAGGGAGTGACTGCAGAAGATCCCGAGGTTCGAAATGGTACGACAGGATGGACAACTTACTGATGGCTCTAGGATTTACTGAGAGTAAAGCAGATTCCAACCTTTGCTTCAAGGTTGAAGGCGAAAGACCAGTGATGCTCCTGTTATATGTCAATGACTTGTTCCTGACAGGGAAAGAGGAACTCATTAGAGATGCAAGAAGGATACTTGTTGTCGAGTTCTAAATAAAAGACTTGGGTATGATGCACTACTTTCTAGGCATGGAGATGTGGCAAAATGCAGATGGAATCTCCCTGGGACAAGGAAAGTATACAGTAGAGATTTTGAAGAGGTTCGGGATGATGGACTACAAGGCCATGACCACACCTATGGCATTGAACCTGAATCTATTGAGTGATGCTTCATCAGAGTCGGTTGATGCTACAATGTATCGTTAGATGATTTGTTCATTGATGTGCCTAACGAATACAAGACTAGTCACATGTTTTGCTGTGAATGACCTGTTCCAGTTCCTGGAGAATCTGAAACATGTTAACCTGATGGTTGAAAAGCATGCAGTGTGGTACCTAAAGGGTATAGTTGATTATGGGCTCAAGTATGAAGTGAATCAGAAGATTAACCTGGAGGATTATGTGCATTCAGATTGGGCAGTGGCATTGATAGGAAGAGCACTTCGAGGTGTTGCTTCAGTATGGGATCAAGTGTGATCTCTTGGTTTAGCAGGAAGGAGTCCTACATGGCGCTGAGTACAGCCGAGGCACAACATGTTACCACTTGCTCCGCTACTTGGGAGAGAGGAGCAGTGAAGCTCCAGTTTGTGATCCAGAGCGAGATCTCTCGAAAGAGCGAGTTCTAGCATAACAAATGAGACAGGTTGTTTGAGGATAAAATCCTAGCGAAGCTCGTAGGTTGCTCAGACGTAAATGGTCATGTAGGTTGTCCTCAGATGTAATCAGTCCTGGCGAAGCTCACAGGTTATCCTTGGATGTAATCAGCCCTGATGTGATTCTATGCTAGAAATGGCCAAAGTGAAGTTTGAGTACTTCAGGGAAGAGCTTGGTGTTCTCCAGATCGAGGTTCCTTCCAAGGGGAAGTGATGAGTCCACGAGCCTTTCTGACATGGTGGTAGGATTGCTTCCTCCCATGGTCAGAAGTAAGTGTCATGCCTTTACATGGTGGTAGGATTGGTTCCTCCCATGTTCAGAAGTAATTATTGTGCCTTTCTAACATGGTGGTAGGATTGGTTCCTGCCATGGTTAGGTGTAAGTGTTGTGCCTTTCTGACATGGTGGTAGGATTGGTTCCTCCCATGGTCTGAAGTAAGTGTTGTGCCTTTCTAACATGGTGGTAGGATTGGTTCCTCCCATGGTCATATGTAAGTGTTGTGCCTTTCTGACATGGTGGTAGGATGGGTTCCTCCCATGGTCAGATGTAAGTGCTATGCCTTTCTGACATGGTGGCAGGATTGGTTCCTCCCATGGTCAGATATAAGTGTTGAGACCTACATCCAGCATAAAAAAGGTCTGACTCTGTATAAGTACATCCAACATGAAAAAGGGTTGGCTCTGTAGAGGAAGACCTTGCAAAGGGCAAGGCCTACATCCAACATGAAAAAGGGTTGGCTCTGTAGAACTACATCCAGCATGAAAAAGGGTTGGCTCTGTAGAGGAAGACCTTGGAGAACGCAAGGCCTACATCCAGCATGAAAAAGGGTTGGCTCTGTAGAACTACATCCAACATGAAAAAGGGTTGGCTCTGTAGAGGAAGACCTTGCAGAGGGCAAGGCCTATATCCAACATGAAAAAGGGCTGGCTCTGTAGAACTACATCTGGCATGAAAAAGGGTTGGCTCTGTAGAGGTACATCCAACATGAAAAAGGGATGTCTCTGTAAAACTACATCCAACATGAAAAAGGGTTGGCTCTGTAGAGGTACATACAACATGAAAAAGGGCTGGCTCTGTAGAACTACATCTAGCATGAAAAAGGGTTGGCTCTATAGAGATACATCCAGCATGAAAAAGGGTTGGCTCTGTAGTGGAAATCCTTGTGAGAGGCAAGGTGTTGCATCCAGTATGAAAAAGGACTGGCTCTATAGGAGAAGTCCTTGCAAGATCAAGGAAGTACATCCATCATGAAAAAGGGTTGGCTCTATTGATGAAGACCTACATGGAGGCTATGCCTATAACCAACATGAAAAAGGGCTGGCTCTGTAGAACTTCCTATGACGAGAAGAATTGAGAGATAGCACCATTTGCTTGAGATAGCGAAAGCAATGATGATAATCCAATGATGATCCGAATTTGATGATGATCCAGCTTTGATGAATTAACTAGTGACGAAGACTTGTGCTGATGAATTGTGTCTAGAGAATACCTTCCTAGTTAAGAGGGAGTGTTGATGTATTTGTAACTTCGGAATGTATTCACTTGTATATTTTATATATTGTATTTCATTGGTCCTCGATGTTCCTATCAGGAGAATCATTAATGTAATCAAGTCATGTAAAGTCATAGAGATTAACCCTCATTTGTAAGTCTGGGGCAAAGTCCCCACAGTTGAGGGGCACTAGGGTTATTAGACTCTCCTAGAGAAGTCGGCCCTGGTAAGTAATTGTCAAGTCAGAAACTAGTATAAATAGAGAGTGAGCATCTCTATTTGAGACACACACTCACTCAACTATAGCGCATGAGTGAGAGAGAAGGAGCTCGCACAAGTGAGAGAGAGATCAGCTGTCGGAGATCATCTTTGTGTTTTTGGTTTTTACTTTTGCCATTGGCACTCATTCTATCTCTGAGGAAGTTGCGGGGTTTTCTCCTTTATGGTTTCCTCGAGGAAAACTCTTTGTGTCTCTTGTCTCTTGTGATTATTGTTGTGCATGTTATTCTCTCAGATAAGATCCTAGATCATATTGATTAAATGATAAAAATTTAACAAGTGATGCCTCTAGTTTCAGAGGTGGACTAGATATCTTATAGCAATTATTGGACTAGAGATGTATATTTGGCATGTATCACGAGATTGATATTATTATTCACACGCACACACACACACACACTATATTTTTCATGTTGATGTTTATTTACAAGTTCATGGTGATGTGCATGTTAGGCCAGGTTAAATATGTTTGATAGGTGTGCTGGATAGAGGTGTGCATGATGGTTATGTTAGATGATGTTTATGCTTAGTAGGTGGCCATGATGATGATGATGGTACGTTACATGATGTTAAGTGATGGTAGTGGCGGTCATTGATTTGATGACCACATTGTAGTATTTGTTATTGTTATGTATATATGTGGACTTAATTTTTTTATGAACTCAATGGGTTGTCAAATTATTTTATGATATTTAGCTTCATGTGTATGATGTATTGTGTTTATGTCGATGAGTTTGATTCATGTGTGTGATGCAATTTTATTTATTTATGCATTTATGTCGATGTCTTTTATATTAGCTATAATTATAATCACAAATTGTGCAAAATCACAATCAATTACAATTACAATAAGAAATTACTAATTAGATATACAAATTGCAAATTACAAACTCGACAATTACAACACAAATTTACAATTGCAAATTACAGTTACAATTACAATCAAAACTTGCAAATTACAATTACAAATTTGCAATGACATTTACAAATTAATTTACAAATAATAAAATAATTTAGAAAATTGCAAAATTACAAAATAATTTACAAAATTGAAAAATTACAATTAAAAAATACAAACTTGGAAATTTACAAATTTCAGTTATAATTACAAGTGTACAATCACACAAAAATCTTATAATTATAATTTTGAAAGAACAAGATACATAGGGCAATAAGAAATGGAAATACCAAGTTCAATACAGTGCTTTTGATGTGGAGAAAGATAAACTAATATACTAATATAAGTAAGGTTTCTAATTACATTATTAAATGTGGGCATGTGAAAAGAAAATTATGTTCTTTCCTCACCTACTATTTATCACAAATTTTACAAAATCAATCATCACAATCTATTTTTTTTTGTTAGATTATTGAGTAGTTTCATTATGGTGGTTATGAGTCCCATTGGTTCTATTTTTTAATGTACTGTTTTTAATTTAGGCACATAAAATTGGAAAAATAGTTTTGATAGTTAAATTTAGGATTTATAAATTCTTTGTAGTATCCATCTTCCTTTTATTAATCATTTCATTATTGTCCTTCTATTTTAAATGATCATTTAAATTGAATATGCCTATGTAGAGTGTTACCACCATAGAAAATAAGATGATGTTTTTTCTTTTAGGTTTAATTATCATAATCTTGAATTTTTTCATTTTAATGCTAAGTTTATAAAACTTGTAAAATGATTGAGAAGGTTGAGTTTCTTATTTATGAAGGGATTTAAAAATTTAAATATAAAAATAATAATGTAATATATGAAGGAAAGAACACTTACTTGTATCTCTTTAGTTGTTGTTTCCCCACAACTTCCACAATAATTACTAGTATCCATTGAAATAACTTATTTAAACATAGCCCCTCAACCTCCTCTTGCATACATGTGAGAAGTTCATGCCTCTATGGAATCTCATAATTAGACTCTTGAGATAGCTATTGAACAATATTATGGGGTAAATGCGTCAATGAGGCATCTAGTTGAACCCTAAGTTTGACTCTTCGTGTAAAATAAGTAAATTTTAGAGAGGTAGGGTAAATTTTTTTCACTTCTTACATCATATTTTTAACTTCTTATATAAGCCAAAGTATGTTAGACCAATTGTTCATATAGTTATACGATAAAACAACGAAGTATACATTCTTTGAAACAAACTACGTAAACTTCAAGAAATACGTGAACATTACATTAGATAGGTAAAGTTAACTTTTCATGCAATAATGTTCATCTATCTTGGATCATTGTGTAAGACTCTTGCCTACCCAATCAAGATGTCCTTGTCCTTGACATTACTCAAATCATTAAGTACAAAATATCATTATTATTAACAACATACTTAATACAAGAAGGTGAGTGATTATGCTTACCAACTAACTTGCTCTTAATTAAAGATGACCAACTACTACAAAAATGGTTCACTAGCTAAGTTCCAACTGATACTTACTTTATATAAGATCCCTTTAAAATAATCATTTTGAATTATGATTACTCAATGACTATAATATCTCCTCACTCTAATTACAATTCTACTTATTGTAAAACATAACATTCACCTCTATGTAACTATCGCATGATGTATTAATATAATTTTATGCTTCATATAATCCATATCTAATTCCTTCAATAAACCACATGAGATTTATTACATAAAGGTAACTATAAACCTTAACCTTATTAACATGAAGGTAAGGTTATTCATAACATTTTTTTTAAACTAAAATGGTTATGAATTTATATAAAAAGGAATATAGGCTAAGGCTTAGTCGAAGCAGCCATTATTACAATAAATCATATGTCTCTTTGAATGCTTCTAGTTCAGCCCCTTTCTGTTTACCTCCGTTCTATGAAATAGGTGCCCAATGAGCTTCTTCCTCATTTATCCTTAGAGCTCCTTGAGACAGTAGGCATCCCATATTTGTCTTGGCATCGACTTCCTTGTTCGAACCATGCAATATATGAAACAATAGATACGAGGAGAAATCATGCATCACTAACGTCAACCTTTGCAAGATTTTATTGAGTAATGGATGATTGAACATAACATCTATGTTTAGAATCTTTATTAGAATTTCAGAATCCCCGAAGACTTGAACATCTTTGATCCCTTTCCCACAAGCTATCTGACAGGCTTTCAGTAATCCAAGAATTTTTGTATGATTATTGGTTTTCTGTCCAAGTCCCCAACTGAAACTTTCAGCTCTTTTACCATCCGCGAAGTAAATCACCTCGCCATCTCCTGCCCTCCCTCGATTGCCTTTGGAGGCACCATCAAAGAAGATCGAATATTTCCCCTGTGTCCTCCACCAAATATGGAATTTTGCATCTGTGTCTCTTAACCGCCACCTTGGATTTATGCTCGGTCGACCAAGATCCTTTTTTCTATCTTTGAAAGTGTATGTGCCTAGCCATTTTTTTCTTCCAGAAATAATGTATAACCCTTCTTAAAAGATTGAATGCCCACCATTTCAATGAGGAAAGCTTTGATTTTTGCAGCCACCTTAACCGGTAGTTGCTGGTTATTGTTGAATATTTTATCATTTATGGCCAACCAAATGTTCCAACAAACGTATTTGGGGATTGCTACCCAAATTCCACTCCACGCTGACTTACCATTGATTGGGTGGGGATATCTAGATTTCCAGGTGGAGAATAGCAAAACCAGCAATATTTTCTCCAGGACTGGAATGTTGAGGCCATGAAGAGTGAGAGACCACACTTCCTAGGAAAAATTACAGTGCAGGAACAGATGGTCACTGGTTTTCAAATCTCTGTAGCATATTATGCATCTGTATGGGCCAATTATACCACGTTTAGCCAAATTTTCTCCAGTTAACACCTTTATGTGCATTAAGACCCAAAAGAAAAAATTAACCTTGGGGAGACTGCTTGAATCCCAAACTTGCTTCCATAATTCTGTTG
Source organism: Pseudotsuga menziesii (assembly GCA_001517045.1). NCBI lineage: Eukaryota > Viridiplantae > Streptophyta > Pinopsida > Pinales > Pinaceae > Pseudotsuga > Pseudotsuga menziesii. Next base: position 74,764 of record LPNX010751902.1, on the reverse strand, counting down.
GGAGGGCCGACACATACTCCGATTGCAGAGAGATGAACCCCTATGCAACTGTATAAGCACCATTTTCCCCCCATCCCCAACGATCTTTCTCCTGCAGATGAACTGGTGCCAAATCCGTTAGAGCAATTAGAAATTGTGATTTTTGTGATTCAATTTGTTGTGGCAGCCGTGCAATGGCCAAGTCGTGCCACCTTCCATCTTCTTCCCAGGTTGAAATGGTTTCACGTGGAGTTCCCCTGCGTTTTAAGCCAGTCACAAATGCCACTGATCACTTCCATGCTATCCATAGGTGGCTTCCCCATAATCCTGTCCTTCCAAAACAGCGTGTCATTCCCATTGTCGGGGATCTTGTATAAGTCTTTTTGGAAAAAATCAATCCCTCTTCTGCACAGGTTCCACGTAACTGTTCCTTTGAGTGTTTTGAATGCCTGGCGGTTACTTAGAGGTTCTCCTCTCATATATTTCAACTTTGATATTCTATTGCAAGGTGCTTGCTGCTTGAATGCAGGTTCCATAGAATTTTACCTCCAAGAGTCAAATTCGCTTGCCCCGGATCACGAATCTATAATACTCCTTCATCCATCGGTCTTTTCACATTGTCCCACTTAACTAAGTGGAATTTCTTTTGGTTCCCTTTTCCACCTTGCCATAAGAAGTCCCGAATTAGCTTAGTAATCTGGTTTGTTATCATTTTCAGAGCTAAAAGGAAGGATGCTTGGCAAATTGGCAATGAGGAGAGCACAACCTTCACTAGCATGAGCTTTCCAGCCTTGGTGAGCTATTGGCCACCCCAACCTTTGATTTTTTATTTCAATTTTCTCAACACTTCATCCCACAACGCAGCTTTGTTAGGCCCCAAGGTTAAGGGGAGGCGGAGATATTTTATTTTCTCCAAGCTTACAAAGCCAGTGAAGCCCAAATAATTTGCAATTCGCTGAATGTCTTTATGCTCTGTGTTCCAACCATACACAACGCTCTTCCTTTTGTTGATGAAAGCTCCAGAAATGCTGCAAAAGTCTTGTAGAATTCCACTGGATGCATTGGCTATCTTGATGGAGGCTCCCCCCAGCATCAGTGAATCATCAGCAAAAAGAGTGTGGTTAATACGCTCAATGCCTTTTGTTATCCTTATGCTTGGAACTATCCCAACCTTCTTTTATGCAGCTAGCTTTCTGCTCAATGAATCAGCCACTAGAATGTACAAAATGGAGAGAGGGGGCAACCTTACCTTATTCCCCTCGAGGCTTGAAAATAGCTGGTTGGTCTGCCATTTACAAAAGGAGCTATCCACGGTTTTTCTATGCATGCTTTGATCAAGTTGACAAAATTAGAGCTGAATCCGAAGGAGAGAAAAACTTTGAAAAGAAATGAGTGCTTTACTCGGTCAAATGCATTTGCCATGTCAAGCTTTATTATCATTCCTTGCTCCTTTCGATGGTAACTAGAGTGGATGGCTTCTTGTACCTGGATCATGTTGTCTATGATATGTCTCCATTTAACAAAACCTCCCTAACTGGATGAGATGAGTTCGCTAAGAAGAGGTTTAATTCTGTTTTCCAGAAGTTTAGACATAATTTTGTAGGATGAGTTCCATAGTGAGATTGACCTGAATCTATCAAAGGTGCTCAGATTCACTTCTTTGGGCATCAGAGCAAGAAAGGTGGGTGCTACTACCCACCTTGGCTTTCTGTTGAAAAGCTTTTTCCATTCTCAGGAAATCAGTCTTAATGATTTCCCAACACTGCCTGTAGAAACGGATTGAAAAGCCATCCGACCCTGGGGCCTTGCCTGGTTCCATAGACCAAACTATGCTGCAGATTTCTTCCTAAGTAAAATGCTTTGAGAGGGTAGTGTTATCATCACTATTGACTAGTAGAGGGATGTGGGAGAGGAAATCAGTGATGACATCCTCACTTCCATCTCTATTGTCTTTATACAAATTTTGATAATGAGCTTCAGCTGCAATCTTAATTTGATCATGGCCTTTGTGTAGAGTCCCATATGAAGCGGTGATTTTAGAGATACGATTTCTGGATAGTCTTGCTCAGCACTGTCTATGAAAGTAGGAAGTGTTGCGGTCTCCTGCTTTTAGCCATAGACTTCGAGACTTCAGCCTCAAGAACTCTTCTTCTTGTTGAAAAGAGAGGAAAGACTTAGCTTGGGCTGCTTGCTCTTTTTCAAAGTATGCACTAGTGATGTCCTTGCTTTCAAGGTCTATTTGGAGATTTACTAATACTTGGGTAGTCTCCTTTCTTTGGTTGGTCGGTGTATTGATGGGCTCTCTGGCCCATTCCTTCAAAGCTGCCTTCGTGGCCTTAAGTTTGTGTTCCCACATAAAGGATGGGGACCCAATCACTGGTGTGGACCAAGCTGAGATTACCTTTTCCTTAAACCCCTTTTCGATCCAGAGAGGGCTGAATCTAAAGGGGATGGGACCCATATCCTCTTCATCTTCCAACTGAAGCGGGATGGGTTTGTGATCTGAAGTTAGTTTAGGAAGAGTTTTGGAGGAGATCACCTTCTTTTCCAGTAGTGAGCTCTAGACCAGGAATCGGTCCAGTTGGGCAGCTATGTGATCTACCCCAACTCTGTTGTTTGTCCAAGTGAAAAGGCCTCTTTTTGGCTTGATGTCTAAAAGATCCCACTGTTGCATGATGTCCTGTACCAGGGGAAGCATTTGATCCTTTCCATTGTTGCCTCCCTTGTTTTCATTTGGGTCAAAGATCAGACTTAGATCTCCCACTGTTATTATATTCTAAGGGGAGTAAATCTCAATAAAATCTGCCAGAGTTAGCCAACAATTTTTCTTTTCTAATTGGAGAATCGGAACATATAGATTAAAGAGAGAAAGGGTGAGCTTACTTGTTATATGACAGAGTTCAATATAGATCCAATGTTGAGTTTCGAAAGAGCTTTCTAGTGAAAACTGCTCATCTAACCACAGAGGTTCAAGGCCCCCAAAGGAGCCTCTGGTGCTTATGACCTTCTCGACATTTTTCTTCCACTTTGAACTGTTGATCTGAAGAAGGGTTTCCCCTTCAATCTCAGTCTCTTGGAGCATGAGAATCTTTGGGATTTCTATTTTCAGTAGGTCTTTTACTGCTTCGGCTTTCGAAGGGTTCCCCAGTCCTCTGCAATTCTAAGAGACCAACCACAATATTTACTGAGATTGGGATGGGATGAAACTCCCTTGGGAGGTCTTGTTCTGGTGTTTCTCCCGATTGTAGACTGGCTTCCCTACATTTTTTGTCTCTTTGCTTCTTTCTCTTGGGCTTCCTTGCGAGATTTCCTCCCAACGTGTATTGATGGCCTCTCAAAGGACTCATCTTTCAATGACCTTGAGGATTCTGGGTTTTTTTTCCTTGTTATCTTAGCGTAGATGGGTGAAGAGTAGATCCCTGTTGGATATCTAAGATGGGTTGCTTCTATCAATTCCTTCTCGACTGCTAAGGGAGGGGGCTGCTGCTTGATCTCCTCAGTAACTGTTTCCGTGATGTCTTCTGCTACCCTAAGTGTTTCAAATGGATTTTCCTCCGCTTCTGTCCTTGACTGGTCTTTGTTTCCTTTATCTTGTTCCTGCCTTACTTCTAGCCCATTAGATCCCGTCGCCATTTCTTTCCCTTTTTTCCTACTATTTACCTTTGTCGAGGTTGTTTTTTTTGCCTTGATCCATTGATCTTTGGATTTCTCGGCCTTTTTTGTTGCAATATCTCGCAAAGTTTATGTGGCTATGACAGTACCTACATTTGAAGGGGAGTTGTTCATAGTCCAACTCTTGGATATGTGACCATTCTGAAACCGTTAGGTTGATTGCTTCTGGTAGCCTTATTTCCAGGTCAACCTCAACGTAGATTCTTGCGTAGGAGTACTGGTCCTTTCTCTCTGCACGATCTATGTATTTCCCGAGAGTGTTGCCGATGGTTTCCAGTGTCCTCGGATTCTAGCAATGCAGGGGTAAGTCTGGAAGGCACCCCCACACCGGAACTGCCGATGGCACATCTTGCGTAGGATCGAAGTCTGGAGTCCATTTATTCAAATATAATCCTTGAGGACCCATGAAGTAAGGTCTGTTCTTGAATATGAGACTTCTATCTTCTCCTTCTTCGAACACGAATACGAAGAATCCCTTGCCTACGGAGTAGCTTCTAATGCATTCTTTTACTAACGGTCTCCAGTTCCTCTGCACCCATGTGTCTACTGCCTTGGGAGAAGGCCACAAGCCTGTGAACTGTCCAATGAAGCCCCGATCTGCTAGATTCAGAGCTGATCTACACATTTGTTCAGCAAGGAGGGCGATGGTGGGGATACGATCCAAATTTTTGATGAATTTGTTCTGTGTCTCATTCAGTTTTCTCTTGTCGTAGCTCGCTATCAACTTCTTGAAAGCCACCAACTCTGGTGGGTGAGACGAGGATGCCTCGGGCCCCCCTTCTGGGCCCATGGTGCCAAGGATGCAACAACATGAGGTTGCTGCTAGGGCCAGGCGATCTGCAGGCAAGCATTCAACTCGAGGAGGCAGCCGCGTGCGCTAAGGAAAAAAATCGGACTGAGGTTATTTATAACATTTAACTAGTTTTTTTTAATCACTTAATCACAATAAAAATATCTAAAGCCTTAAATTCACTTAGCTAAGAATATAATAATTTTCCAAATGTTTAACTATCTCACAAAGTGAAATAGATGTTTAGTAACCATTTCATATCTCATTATAATTTTATATGGAAAAAAAACAAAATACTATCATCAATAATTTCTTTAGCACCCTACATACTCCCACCGTTCCTGTATTTGTCAACTTCTTAACACTTCTTAATACTACTAAACACGAAACTAAGGGTTATGCCCTGAGTTAGTTCTTTTAATTTAACAACTTCTTTACGCTAATAATGATACCAAAATACCATGATTAAAGGTCTAGATTCAAGCTGGGGTTGTGCCCTCACACATCATTTCCAATCAGGATGAGTTTAACATTTCTAAAAATTATGCAAACATAACAAAGTATTTCAATTATCATGTCTCTCTATTCATTCAGAGTATTTCAATTATCATGTCTCTCTATTCATTCAGAGACACAATAACCCAAAATTACGAAGGTACTGGCTCAACACGCCGAGTGTGAGGGCAATCTATACCACACGATACATGTAATTTATTTACTCAATGCAGCGAGTAATGATAAAGGTAGGGTCGGTGCTCCACCATGAAACATATACCATACGATACATGCAATTTATTTACTCAATGCAGCGAGTAATGACAAGGGTAGGGTCGGTGCTCCACCATGAAGCTGCCTTTTATACTTTATCATAGACATGTAATCATTCAAGGAGAACACTTGTTGCTCGACATAAAGATGGCAAGGTTAAGGGAAAACATTATAACCATGAAAAGGAGTTCTCCTATTATTCAGCCGCAATATTTTTCTTTCTCCTTCCCTTAATCTGCAATTTGTGTAAATAAGAAGAAGCAGGTGGCCTTCTTCCCTTCCAAAGTCATGCCCCCACAAAACAGAAGAGATGGATTCCCGGTTTTGAAAACTTTTCTATGTTTCCTGTGAAAAGCGAGAAGATGCTCTCTTTTGCGTCCTCCCCACTAAGATCATTTTTTTTTCTATTTTCTTTTCTAGAGAGTATTTTTTAAGAATTCTCTCTTCTTTTTACAAAACAAACATTAGCGAGCTTGCTTGCTGTTGCCTAACAGATCATTAAAATCTCAAACTGTTTGAGATCCAACTACCTACTAACTACCCATAACATTAAAACTAGCAATGACATTAAAACCTACGCAGTCTTCTTGTTAATTTAATAATAAATTAAACATTTCGCGCTAATCTCCATCAATGTTCTTGATGCATGTAATTTAATGAAGGCAAAGCACCACACACCCCATCCTTATAATACGCAACTTCAATAAACCATTATTGTTATTAATATGATAACGATTTTCTTATCTACATGTATTTATATATATATATTGTCATTTGTACATCCGTGTATTTATATTACAAGACATGTAGCTATTTATTTCTTGCAATTTTTAATAGCCTTTTGTGTTATAAGCATACTTAAACATATCCTTATTAATAAATTAGTTGTAATATTTAGTTTTTCTCATTTATGAGCTTAATGATACTTTCGTGGCATTGGTCAAAGTTAAGATATTAATAATATCCATCTCCGTTATTTAGTTTTACTGATGATCACTTAATGTTAGTTAGTATGTTGATCAATGAGTCACCAGAGCTCATAACTTGCTTGTGGCAATCAGTCACTGACTTCATTAGTTTTACTGATGATCACTTGATGTTAGTTAGTTTGTTGATCAATGAGTCACTAGAGCTCATAACTTGCTTGTGGCAATCAGTCACTGACTTCGTTACAAATACACCTAAAAATTTAAGTGGTCCAGTAAATAGTAACAAATTAACTCTTATTTAGGTGTTTGTATGATCTAAATTTCAGGGGGCATATGGTCTAAATTCGGATGTATAAGTCATAAAAGCATTAAATGGAGAGGCCATCCTCTCCCATCCATGGTTTTTGACAGCCCATGGTTTTGTTCCATGATATGGCTTCAAGGCACATTGTACCTCTCCCATCCATTGTTTTGTTCCATAGTATGGCTTCAAGGTGCATTGTAATAATATTATATAAATGCATTATGTCTTCTGAATAAAGCATTGAAGGATTTTTGGCACCCTACATTAGGTCTTATTTTTTGTGTTAATATTTTTGAGTTCTTCTTTGTTAATCCATTTCAAGTTGTTGTTCTGAGAGGTGAGACTCTCTGAGACTCATCTCCAATCTCGTTTTTGGATGAAATGATAACAAATTTGCAGGTTTAATCTCCTATCCTTTCAACATTCAAGCCTTCCGAGTCTCAGCCCCCAAGATCAAGATCAATGGTATCATAGAAGGTACGCTCTCCATCGAAACATGGATTTGAATCATACTACGGATTCAATATTTGCATTGATCACAAACCTCCTTCTAGTACTATCAGAATCCATTTGTTGGGCCATACAATGTAAGCATCAAATCTGGTCCACTGACACTATAGGGTTTTTCTACCCTCGAGTATTCAATCACCATTACAAGGATAACAATTCATGGATCCACTGCATACATTGGTCTGCAACATTTTCAACACTTTTGTGCAGGGTGTCCATGCTGCCCATGGAGGTTCCACAACGTCTACAACAATCCAAGTTGCCCTACAAACCCTTGGCATCCTTTGTGGCTCTCCACACTCTCAGATAAAGCATTATTTTATCCTCATATGGAAATGGAACTGCTTAAAACCCTTTTTGCATGTTTATTGGAGCTTGGAAGACCTCATTCCATCCCCATCTCAGCTCAACCATAGTTGTACAACCATCATATAAACGCCAAGCTGGACAAACTGGAGGTCAACACGTCTATGCAAACTTTAAACAAATGATACAACTTTCACAGAGCGTTTTAGAGGCTCTTCCATAGCTCTTTGGAAGGATATTTCTTTCATCTAAAATGTGTATTTCACGGTTATTAAAATTTCTTTTCTGGTTTGTGAGATATGATTGTTTGAAGCAACATATGTTTGTACATAGTGAGACATCATGTACAACAACTTTAAACAAGTGTCACAGACTAAAAAAAACATCTCATACGCTCTACCATATCTCACTGGAAAGGTATTTTCTTTAGCTAAAATGGGTATTTCACAGTTTTACATTTGGATTTATGGCTTGAGAGATATTATCAATTAAAGCAACATATTTCTGCAAAAATAGTGTGCGCGCATCCCCTGAGCTTCACCAAACATTTTATCATTCCTTGGGCGACCACATATCGATTATGTTATATGGATGGAAAATTCTCTTCAACGGAATTGAATTTTATCACCTGCTTAAACATAATTTAATTTTATCACCTGCATCAGAAGATATGAATGAATTTGCAGTGAGACATCAACTGCACCAAAGATCTTGAATTTTTCAAAATTTTGGATTTTAATTAAATTCTATTGTAATCAAGATTATGGTTCAACCACGCAAAACCCATGAGTATGGGTCTACCACACAAAACCCACGGTTATGTATTGTAATCATGGGTAGGGGTCAACCACACAAAATCCATGGTTATGGGTCAACCACACAAAACCCATGGTTAGGGGTCAACCACACAAAAGCCATGATTATGGTTTAGCCACACAAAACCCATGGTCATAGTTATGGTTATGGGTTAACCACACAAAACCCACGGTTATGGGTCAACCACACAAAACCCATGGTCATGGTTATGGTTATGGGTCAACCACCCAAAACCCACGATTATGGGTTAACCACACAAAACCATTCTCTTCATTGGAAATTGACACATTGTAATCATGGGTCTCTTTTTAGCATGAAATGACGAGGACAATCATTTTCTAAGGGGGGGGAGAATGATCCAAAATATAGGGGGCATATGATATAAATTCGGATGTATAAGTCATAAAAGCATTAAATGGAGAGGCCACCCTCTCCCATTCATCATAAAAGCATTAAATGGAGAGGACATCGTCTCCCATTCATCATAAAATCACTAAATGGAGAGGCCACCCTCTCCCATTCATCATAAAAGCATTAAATGGAGAGGCCATCCTCTCCCATCCATGGTATTTGACAACCCATGGTTTTGTTCCATGGTATGGCTTTAAGGCACATTGTACCTCTCCCATCCATGGTATTTGACAACCCATGGTTTTGTTCCATATTATGGCTTGAAGACACATTGTAATAATATTATATAAAGGCGTTATGCCTTCTAAATAAAACATTTGAGGATTTTTGGCATCCTACATTGGGTCTTATTATTTTTTTGTTAATATTTTTGAGTTCTTCTTGGTTAATCTATTTTAAGTTGTTGTTCTAAGAGGTGAGGCTATCTGAGACTCGCCTACAATCTCATTTTTGCATCAAATGATAATAAATTTGCAATTTTAATCTCATCCCCTTTTGACATTCAAGCCTTTCAGGTCTCATCCCTTAGGATCATTGTAAAACCAAAATGACATTCGTCATCTAAAACATAGACCCTCATGGCTACCCATCCATTCTCCCCCACCTTAGTATATTCATGCCCTAATTTGTTCAGTCAAGTCAATCCCTTAGTCTCCTAAGTCTACCAAAACAATTCACAACTTAACAAAATAAACAACATTACTTACAATGCTTTTACCGAGGATGTTACACTCCCAAAAATATGAGATGAATCTTAGTTTTAACATACGATAATAATTTAAAAGTAAATGTGTATGTTTAGTAATTCCTCTATTAAGAAGAGGTTTAAATCTTGGATAATTAAGTCGAAGGCGTGATTCTCCTAGGTCAAGTTTATGGAACATTGTTCCAGATTCATTGTCCCTCGAATCAATCAACGAACACCACACATTCTCTTGTTGTAACCACACACATTCTCCATGGATTGTCACACATATTCCATCGCAGAGAAATCCCTCTAGGATATAGTCTCCAGAAGTGCCAAGGTTCCACTCTCAACCCTACCACAACCAACTCACTGATTTGCTTGGTCATGACATGCTTCGTTTGACATTTGGGTAAAACCTTAGAAGGGTTTGAGAGGGAGGCGACAAATGCCTCTCCTCTTCCTCGTCTCATCGCCCCCATTTTTCAACTGCTTTGACCAGATACACCTTTGTTTCCCCCTATCCTGCGTGGATAGTATCTCTTTTTGTATTTACAATTTCAGATAAGCAACTATTATTGATGGTAGTATGCCACAAATGTTTTTTTTACTACATAGTCATTTCCAATGCTTCTGAATTGACCCCGACACATCCAAATTCATCTTGAATGAGCTAATGTCTGAAATGATATTACAACATGTCATAAGCCTATTTGACAATTCTCAAAGGTAATTAATTACCCAAGACTTTGTCCCAACATATCTCCACATGACATTGGAAGCCTTTTATTCGGCCAATATTTTACTAGGGGAGTGGAATCAGTGTGTTGTTATTTTGAGGGAAAGTTCAAATTGATTTTATGTCCAAATCTCACATGATTTTAAGGTCATTAAAATACCAATGTATTTCTTTAAAATTTTATTGTCAAGCTCGTGAAGTCTCTATCCTTATGAAAAAAATAAACCAAAGGTTTTGAGAGGCTAAACTTTATCAATGAGGTCTTGGTTTGTTGGTAAGACAATGGTATTACATTCCCCTCAGTAAGGTTCAAGAGACATGTTTTTCCTCTTGTGGGTCAGCTTGCTCATGCAAGTGGGTTATTTTATGTTGTTGGGGCGGGCAAGTACATATCCATCTTGTGAAATAAACATAACAAACTCTTCCATTTTTAAGCCCCTATAGTAAGCTTTGATATGCAAACTCAATGTGATTATATTGGAAGCAACACCAATGGTTTTAATATGCTTCTACAGAGGTCAAACACTATGAACATACAAGAATTAACCAATCAAACTTGCAACACTTCCCACGAGAGCATTCAACGGGAACATTATATGTTTTCAATGTAGGTTTGCATTTTCCCTCCTGCATTTTCTTGTAGACATTTATGGTAGGCCCTATAATTTTAAGTTCCCATTATATCTAAAACATATTATTGAACATATACACGTTGCTTATGCATGCTCCTGAATCATGGTATTGAACAAAAACTCTCTACTTATGCAAGCCCCTGCCATGGCATCTTCCATGAGCCTCCCCATCTATGTTTAACATTTTCCAAAGGCCAACTACTTGCATCAATAACTATAAGTTTGGGACATTCAACACTTAGAAAACATTAGCCATAGAATTCCCTCATATGCACGATAACATCCCTTGGTATACATTCAAACTTGCTCGCTTTTCATTGTTCTTCTCCTTTTTTGTAACATGTTCACTACATAGAGGCTTGAAATATACTTCTTTATGTTTTGTATTAAATGCAAATAATATGGACATTTTCAATCAAAATAAATTGAGATCCAACGATAATGATGTGTTGGTCTCTCCCATTTCAAGCAAACTAGTGCATTAAAATTCCCATTGGTCATGAATTAAGGTTTATGTTTGCATTATGCACTCAAACAATTGTATGGTATAAAAGTGTTTGATATATTCTAGGACCAGCATATGCTCATGAATGAATGAACAAGTGAATAAAATATCTTTAGTTATGTTTAAACAGTCTGAAGGTTATTTGATATGTTTCTTCTAAAAGAATATGAGATTATTAGTTGGTCCAACCCTATATTGGTGCCAGTTTATCTATACTTTCCCATGTTTGTTTCCTGATGCATTTTGTGTAGTTTCCACTGAGAACCCCATAGCGAAGTTTCCCATGCGTTTTTTTTTATGGTTTTCACTGAGAATACCCAAGCAAAACAACCACTCTTTGATTTGTTTAGAATAAACAATAAAAACTCTATGTAAAGAAAACCATGGTGAGATCATTGGCTACTCATGTTCTCCATCTATTTCCATTATGATAAACATTTTGTATGGTTTCCATTGATATTCCCCAACAAAACAACCACAACTGCTCTTTGATTTGTTTAGAAAAATCAAAATAAGAACTATATGAAAATACAACCATGGTGAGATCATTGGCTACTCATATTCTTCGTCTATTTTCAATTTGATAAATAATTTGTATGGTTTCCACAAAGAATCTCCAAGCAAAACAACCACTCTTTGACTTGTTAAAAACGCAAAATAAGAACTCTATGAAAAGATAGCCATCGTGAGATCATTGGCTTACTCATATTCTCCATCCATTTCCACATTGATAAACATTTTTTTTATGTTTTCCACTAAGAATCCCCAAGCAAAAGAACCACTCTTTGATATCGCCTTGACATTGTTGGTCATGAACCAAACTAATGTATTGTTAGGGTTATGTAGCATGGCTCATAGGGTTCTCCCCCTCTAATACAAAACCCCACCACACCCCCAAAAAACACACATTGAAACCCTCGCATGCAACCTCACACACCCACACATAGTTCTTCTCAGAACTTGAACTCATGCCGATGGAAAATAGACACGGGATGTCCACAAACCACTGCGTACTCAAGCATTAAATCTCATAAATGCTACCAATTATCACGAATCTAATATATAACTTATTGTTCTATTATTAACTTAACAACACATAACCCAATATATTTTCCATCACAATCATACACATGCCAACTATTCCAATTTGGAATCATAACGAGCCACTTAGTTTTATGGAGATGGATGATTGTTAAACAAAGGCCAAACATTAAACTAATTACCATATCATTATAATTGTCCAATTATGGTAAATATAAAAAATTAAACTAATTAATATCAACATAAAACAAATACTATTTAATAAACAAAAATATTAGTTTTAATCTTATTCATGATGCATTTAAGCATAACAAGATACATCGACCATGAAATGAATCGTTATTGTACACTTGTCACACTCGGGTTAGTCTTATTGATCCGCTCAAGGAAGCCCAAAATCTGAGATAATATCCAAACGCATATCGACGTAATTATGAAATAAAATAGTTATTCTCAATCCGTGTATACACACACGCACAAAGAAATTGAAATTGCAATTTGATGTATATTTAAATAAATGTACTTAACAATCTACCTAGTTTAAATTTGAAGTCGGCATGTGTTTGGTTTTATTTTTTTGTATTTATATATCTAAGTCTTTTGAATTGACATGGTGTGACAAACGTGACACATCTCGTCCACTTTGGGCTGTAGAAAGCACCTCTCGACACAATAATAAAACCTTAGTGGATGACTTATACTCTATCAAAACCTGCTAATAAATCAACACATAAATAATCCATTTAAACCATTTGTAATCTAAACATATAGCTACATATTTTGCATGTTATTAGGCACAAACATGTTTAGTTAATTTACAACATTTAATGAAAGGCATCCTTCTTATGAGTCTCCTCACTAAAAATCTTGTGAACTAACACGCTGCCCTTTTCTCCCTTTCTTTTCTCTGTTTTTATAGCCATCTAAATGATCACTTTTATGATGACGGAGTCTCAAACAATGTTAATTGCATTTCATCATTTGTCTTTGTAAAAAAAACATGTTGCTTTTCTTAATATGAATTGAGCTCTCTTTTCACTTTTCATAAGAGCAGTCAAGTAGAGAAATTAGCTATAGAGGAGTTGGCTCCTTAGTCATGATTATGTCCCTACACTAAAATGAAAACCTTTTTTATTGGAGTTTTTATTGTTACAAGATTGGACAAACTTATCTAAAAACCCTCGTTTATTGGAGTTTTTTACGAGTTTTCAATATAACTAAAAAACCTAAGTAGTTGGGGATTCTATAAAGGTTTTTTTAATCAGTGTGCTTCAATAATTTAACCTTATCGATGCACTGCTTATATTTATAATGCATCGATGTGCTACCAACTGATATGCAACAACAAATCAAAATACCAACACTAAGCATTGATGGGTATGACATATTTTGACACCCCAGTGTGTATTTTGAATAGTATAACTATTGAGGAACTAATATCATAAATATGCATTGTTGTCATAGTTAAGATACACACTGGTGTGCCATGGTTACTTGATACACACCAGTGCTTTTTTTTTCAGAGGAAAAAATAACCAGTCTTTGTTATTCAATCATGAATCAAAAGACATATTATACATTCTGCATAACAAAGGGCTTCTAGGTCATTGCATATTAATGCTCATATAGGAACCCCATCAAAAAATAACAATTACTATCTAAGTAACATCCAGACAGCCACTCTAAGGGACAAAGAAGCATGAAGTCTGACTATTGCAGACTTCCTCATCATTCCTGTTAATACAGGTCAAATTATGCTGGTAATTAGTTCTATAATGACCTAAAAATAGACTAATCCTGAGCAAAACATGAAGGTTGTAAGTCTCTTCTATAATATCTAAGAATAATTTCAATCAAAACACATATGTGCCAAAAGAAAACTAGAGCATATGGCCCTGCACAAGCTAGAAAAGCTTAAAATGCCCATGATCAATGATCATGCCATCCAGAGATTCATAAAAGTTGCTGAATCCCATATCCAACTCCAAAGCCTGCTTGGAAAGACCACCAGCTTGCTGGTTATGCTCATGAAAAATATGTTTGAAGGTCACAGATTGAAGAGTTTGCAGCATAGAAATAATGTCATCACACCAATTACTCAGAGATGGGACATCAAGAGAAGCAAGTCTGTTTACCCAAGAGATATTGACTAGAGAATCACCAAATATAGAGTGCATTGGTATTCCCATCAGCTTGCTAACCTTCAGAATAGCCCATAGTGCCAGTAGCTCAGAACAAGTGTTTGTACTACTGCCACAACCCACGGAAAAGTTTATAAAATAAGTAGCATTCAGATGAATCACAAATCCAGCTCCACCAATATTTCCTACAGCGGCTCCATCAAAAAATCCACATGGGTAACAGATCAAGGGACTAGGGCCAATAGTTCTAATTCTTTTCTTCTTTTGAGGAACCAGATACAAAAGAATGAGATTATCAATCTGTTTAAGAGGAGCAAGGACAGTGGGTAGTTTATTGTAAAAAATGCATCGATTTCTGTGTTTCCAGATACACCAATAGAAGAAAATAGGAAGATATCTGAAATGGGCATAAATCGGGATATTGCTGAACTAATGTTCCAGAAAGGATGAGACATAGTCAAAATGAGAAGGAGGTATCCTATAACGATCTTCAAAGAAGGAAAGGACCCTTTTGGAGAAAGGACAGTCAAGGAAGAGATGTTGGGCATTATCTTCTCCCCTATAACATAAAACACATCTACTCGAGCCCTGCATGCCCCGATGTTGCAATTGATCCCAGGTCAAAATCTGAATCCTGACCATCAACCAGATGAAGCATCTAATTTTCAAAGGAATATTGAGTTTCCAGAGCATGTCAAGAACAGAAGGCTGACCTATAGGGCAGAGCGAGGAAGCAATACAATCATAACCCATAACAGCAGTGAGTGGACCCACATATTGATTATAATCCCATAGTAAAGAATCATAAGAGTATGATAAACGAATCCTTCCATACTCCAACCCTTCTATGTAACAGTCCCATTTCGACTTCCATTCTCCCTGAAGGTCTAATTCTGCTGACGTGAACCAATAACTTTGAGCACAAGGGGTGAGATTCTGATCTTGATCCAATGTACAAATGCCATAATCCTCCAAATATTCATGCAAATCAAGAGGGAGCAGAAATGAAGACCCGAGACCAACAATAGGATCCAATCCTAACCAAATAGACAGTCCATTCCCAGCCTTCCATATAAGCCCTCTTCCTAGCCAAGAGAGCGTAAGAAGGAAGCCCTTCCAGATCGCGGAGACACCTCGATATGTAAAAGATTTCAAACAAAGCCAAGAGTGCAAAGGAAGTTTTTTCATATACTTCACAGACAACCGTTGGAACCAAATACCGTTACCATTTAAAGCTTTCCAGAAGCTCTTAAGCCACAAAGAGAGATTGAACCAGAGCAACTGCTTAATACCCCATCCACCCAGAGAAGTCGGGCAAGCAAGAGTATGCCAGTCAACAAGGTGGAATTTCTTGTTCTTTGTAGATGAACCCCATAGAAATGAAAAAATCATGCTTCACAGTTTATCAAGAATGGATTGAGGGATGGGGACCAATGCCATCCAGTAGACCGACAGACTAGAGAGCACCGATTTAATCAGAACAAGCCTGCCACCAATAGATAATAGACTAGAGGTCCAATGATGAATTCTATTCTCAAATTTTTCTAGGATCCAGTGCCAATCCTTGACCAAATACCCAAGTGGCTTAATAAAATAGCTGAGATACTTAAAGCCCTTATTAATGTGCTCGGATTTGTAAGGGAGGAAGCCTGTGATCCTGTGCAAAAGGTCAGTATCCAAATCATTTTGCAGGAAACATGATTTGTCCATATTGATTTGCATACCAGAGGCCTCACAAAAAATGTCCAGTATAACTTTGAAAGCCATATATTCCTCAAATGTCCCAATACCAAACATGATCACATCATCCACAAATAGTAGATGTGTGAGAGAAAGCTGAGATGAAATTTTGATACCCCTGATCTTACCATTTAGTTTAGCATCCTCAACCAGCAAACTAAGCCCTTTAATGACCAGTATGAACAGCAGAGGAGATAAATCGCATCCTTGCCTAATGCCCTGGGAAGCAGTAAAAAATTTAGAAGGAGAGCCATTAACAAGTAGGGCAAAATTTGCAGATGATAGGCAACCCAAAATCCAGTTCACTCCGACCAAAGGGACCCCAATTTGTAGAATAATAAGTCTAATGTAAGTCCAATTAACCCTGTCAAAAGCCTTAGTAAGGTCCAATTTTAATATAAGGGCACACATGTTTTGTGCTTATGATATATTACACACCAATGCTTTATCATATATATCATTCACTCGTGTGTATTTCACAAGTAAAAGCACAAGTGTGTATATCAAATTGCACATTATTAATTCTTGTAATGATAACAATAATAGTAACGAAGGTGATAATGATACCATTGAAGGAAGCGATGTGTTTGTTGCCATTAAGAGCATCGATGCTTTTATTACAATTTTATCGTATTGGTACCTAACTATGTATAAACTACACCGATACATAAAATATATAAATTGCATTGTTTAGTTGAAATGAATACAATGCAATGACATGTTGCAGTGTTGGATTTTTCCATATTGCATGTATACAATTGTAGCTTCTTATTGATTTTTGAAAAGTGCGAATTAATTATAAAAAAATCAACTATAATTTATATAATATTAGTTTTTATATTTTAATTATTGTATTCAAATATAACCATGCATTAACATGTTGTATTACTTAAACAAATATACCAATTAATTATACATTTGTTTAATGTACAAATAAATAATTTATATATTTAATTAAAATTAAAACATTTTATGATATTAGATAATGTAATAAAAAAAAATCACTACTAATTTCAATTATTATACATATTTCATCCATACTTTATAAGTTTCCAACAAATACATATTCCATCCAAACTTTTTAACTTTCCAACCAAATAATATTAAATAAAGTCTAAATTAAATTGGAGTTAGATACCAGAGCTCGAAGACGAGATATCCTCAAACATGAAATGCCATATTTAAGATATTCTCATCCTACATGGAATACAAATACAAATGTGACTTAGACGCTATACACATGTTACCAATCAAAATAACCCCTATATCATCTATCAATACAAATGTGACTTTTTTTTTTCAGTAGAAAAAAACCTGTCCTTGATATTCATTTAGAATCAAGGGCATCAAATGTGCCATCCACCGAGGGAATTACATCGCAGTTCTACCAACTAACAGTCTATAAGCCAAAAAACCAGAGCTACAAACAACCACAAAGAGATGCTGAAGAAGAGGCACATGTTCCCACAACACCAAGAGGTCAACAGATGGACATGGAGATCAACTAATTTTGAAGCATAAGGAGAGCCCAGATTGCTGATCCAAAGATGATCCCCGTCTGAGACATTAAAATGAAAAAAACCAAATATCAGTGCTCAAAGAAAACGGGAGACAAAGCTCCAGCACTAGCTCTCAAAAGAGCTTCATTATACCACTCGAACACAGAGTGTTGTCATAAAATTCAGAGAAAGCACAAAGACCGGGTTTCAAGAGTAATGCATCTTTGGATAGGCAATCCACTCTTTGGTTATGCTCCCTGAATACATGACTGATGTCAACATCTGTTGAATCTTGGATTAGGTCTTTGATTTCAGTACACCAATGAGAAAGTTCAATAGTAGTGAGTTTAGATTTACCACAGTCCTAGTTTATGATGACCTGAGAGTCGCCAAATATTTTCTTTAAAGGCAGACCCATCGACTTTGCAACCACAATGAGGGTATAGAGGGCCGGTAGCTCTGATATGGTATTAGTAGATGGAACACATCCCATCTTGAATGTGAGCACATGTAGATTACTGATAGCAATCAATGCACCTGCCCCACCTATTGAATTAGCAGCAACACCATTGAAGAACCCACACGGATAGCACAAAATAGGGGTCGGTCCAATGTTCCTTACTCTGGACTTTATCCCAGAGACTGGAAAGTAATGCAGAAAGTAATCAATATGGTGAACAACATCCACAAACCTGACAAGTTTATTTTCAAAGAGAGCTTTGTTCCTCCCGAGCAAAATACACCAGAACACATAAAAGGGAAGATACCTGTGGGCTGCTTGGTGATTTTGTGAGGAAAACTAGTGCTCTATACTATCCCTAAGGGGCATGCCAATCCCCGACGGGTTGCAATTGTAAATATTGCAGTATCTAGAGAAGATTGAAACCGTGAATGAGAAGTCAACAAAAACATGGTTTATCGTGTCTTCTACTGCCTTACATAACCCACAGATATTCGGACCTGACCAACCTCTTTTCATGAGGTTTTCCCATGTAAGTATCTTACCATTGAATAATAGCTAGATAAAGCATTTAAGTTTCCATGGGAAAGTGTAGTTCCATAGGCGTTTTGCAAAGGAGTCCTCAACTGGAGATAGTGTCACATTAATCATCTGATCATATGCTAGGGCAGCAGTAACGTTCCTGTCCTTTTGATTGACAGTCCAAAGGAGCTTATCTGCGTGATCTTTTAACCTTATACCCCCATACTCCAAGCCTGCGACATAGTCATTCCATGAAAGGGCCCAGGCTCCTCCCAAGTTTAGATCCGCAGATGATAACCAGTAGTTTGGGGATGCCGAAAACGAATTACGTGCATGCTGCAGTGTAGTGATACCACAGTCTTGCAAAAAGATGATAAGGTCCTGTGGGAGAAATGGAGTCAAGCTAGTGCCAATGATTGGGTCAATACCCACCTGTATATTTCTTCCATTACCATCCTGCCAGGAAAGCGATCTACCTAGCCATGTGAGTGTGTGGAGGAATAAATTCCACATAATCGAGGGACCATTAACAACGAAACATTTGGATGTGAGCCATAACTCCAGAGTTGTGTTCTTCAAATGTTTTGTGGTGATCACCTAGGACCATAACCCTTTCCCATTTAGGACCATCCAAAAATATTTAAGTCTGAGTGACATACTGAACCAATCTAAATTTTTAATCCCCCAACCACCATGGTTAAGAGGTTTAGACAGAGATTGCCAATCCATGAGATGAAACCGTTTGCTTTCCCCCTTGGTTCCCCACAGGAAGGAAAAAAATAATTTTCTGAGCTTGTTTAAGATGGACTTGGGGAGGGGGACTAGGGAAAACTAGTAGACAGGTAGACTAGAAAGAACAACCCGAATGAGTACCAGTCTACCACCAATTGAGAGGAGCTTATTTGACCATAGGAGGATCATTTTTTCAAAATTTTCAACCAGCCAGTACCAATCCTTAGCATGATAACCAAGGGGTTTGATGAAAAATCCTAGATATTTGAAACCTTGTTGAATGGGATCATCTTTGAAGGGAAATATGCGCTGAATATCATGTAAAATCCCCAGATCCAATTCATTGTACATAAAACTGGACTCGTTCAAACTAATATCATACCAGATGCAGAACAGAAAGTTTCCAGGAGAACATCAAAGGCCATCCATTCCATCACCGTGCCATTACCAAACAGAATGACATCATCTACAAAGAGTAGATGGGTCAAATATAAAGAGTCATAAATCTTAATGCCCCAGATCTTACCTTTGGCCTTTGCATCTTTTATTAGGAGATTGAGCCCTTCGATGACCAAAATAAACAGTAGAGGAGATAATGGGAAGCCTTTCCTGATACCACGTGTAGCTATGAAGAATCTTGTAGGAGTACCATTTACCAGAATCACAAAGTTTACTGTGGATACGTAGCCCATTATCCAATTAACACCTCCCAGAGGGACCCCAATATGAAGGAGTATGAGTCTTAAGTAGGTCCAATTGACCTTGTTGAATGCTTTTTCAAGGTCGAGCTTCAATACCATGGCACAATTTTTTTTTTCTTGATGGTATGGAGTGCTTCCTGGGTGATACCAATGGGTTCTGCAATATGCCTCTATCTCAAGACCCAAATTGCTCAGGTGAGATGGCTTTATCAAGGAACGACTTTAGTCTGAGAGCAACAATTTTGGCTATAAGCTTGTAGATGAGGTTGCACAGCGAGATGGGTCTAAACTGCAAGAAGGAAAGAGGCTTATCTCTTTTTGGGATAAGGGAGATAAATGTGGAGTTCAGGGCACTGTCTATCCTACCCTCCAACTTGGAGAGTTTAGCAGCAGCAAGAAGACCACCCCCCAAAAGCTAAAAAAAACCCCAGGAAAAATTCTACGGGCCAACCATCCGATCTTGGGCTACTATCCTTTTTAAAAGATTTAAGAGCAGATTATATTTCCCTTAGGGAGATTAAAGAAGAAAAAGAAACAGAGTCATTCATTGATAGGAAGGAGGGGAAGAGTTTTATAACCTACAGTTGGTCAGTTATGTTAGAATTTTTATCATCCTTGAAGGTCTCAGAGAAATGTCTTACCCCTAGCTCCTTAAGCATAGTCTCATCTTCCACCCACACATTATCCTCATTTTTAAGTGCCCAAATGGAGTTATGATTCCTTTTAGCTGAGGCAATCGAATGGAAGTACTTAGTATTCACATCCCCCAACTCAGCCCACTTAGACCTACTCTTGAGCATCCAAGTCATGATTTCATGTGACAGAAGCTTTGCCTTTTTTCCCCTCAGAGCTTTCAGTGATTCCAGATCCTCCACAGAGAGGATGCCCGAAGGATTTGTTGTAAGTAGGGAATGGATTTCCTTTTCCACATCACTGAGTTCACATTGCATTTCAACTGAACATCTCTAGACCCAATTCTTTACCTTGACTTTGAGGGAAAGACCCTGCATAGCATTAGGTGTAGAGTCTGGCACCCACGAGTCCCATAAGTCTTTAACCAAACTGCAGAAATATTCCTCCAGAAGCCATGCATGATTAAATTTGAAAGGATAATTATGTGCAGAGGCTTTTCTACCCCAGTCTAAACATAAGGGGTATTGATCCGAGATCTCAGACAACACAGTCCAAACCCTATGGTAGAACAGGTCGGGAATTAGGGAGGAGGAGACCAAAAACCAGTCCAAATGTTTACTGATACCCCCCCCTACCATTTTTCCACGTCGGACCTGCACAAGGAGGAGCTAGATCAACCAGCCCATGATCTGAAAAATGATGGGAGAAATACTGTGCCAGAGGATCAATTCGAGATTTCATCCCCCAGATATCTGCTACACCAAAGGTTAAGTTTAGGTCACCTGCCAAGATAAGATTAGGAAGAAGAAGTAAACCCCCATCTTTCACCTTCTGCTAGGATGATTCTCTATTTTTATAAGGGCCATAACAATTCAAAATCGAGAGAGGGAGAGAAAAATCTCGAAAGCAAGCTTGCACCAAGATACTGGCCACCGTTTCAAAACCTTTGCATATAACAGAGTGGGGGTTCCATCCAGTTAGAATTCCACTAGAGAGGCCAGAAGCATCAAGCGCACAAAATTCCCAACCCGACATTAGCTTGGAGAAATACCAAATGGCTAGGTAGGTGCTACACAAGGTTTCTTGAACAAGAATCATATCAGGTTTCAGAGAGCGAAAGATGGAGCGAAGGGTTTTTTGCTTGGCTAACCCTCCAAAGCCACGGATGTTCAGAGAGATAATGCACATTAAGTAACTTCATCAATGGGGGACGATGCTCTAAGTGCCCGAGTGTGGGGGAAAGAATGGTTCCTGTCTGCATCTTTTATTCTGACAGATAAGGGAGTATAAGGTAAAATACCCTGGCTTAGCTGCAAGTTATCTGGAGGCTTCTTCCTTTGCTTGTAGATAGTTACATTTTGGAAGCAGATAGAGTCCAAGGGAAACGTAGAGGGAGAGATAGGTGTCTTGTCCGAGAAAATTGCAAGGGATTTCCTTAGAGTCGGATCTGAAAAGGCAGGTTCGGTACAGGGGCTACGGGGGGGAGAGGTCGGGTTAGTAGAGGGATCCTTCCCGGAGAGAGGTGGAAAATCCTCAGGCGTAAAAAGGGGTGTAACAGAGGGAGCTTCATCCCGGGACAAACCAGAAGCAGGATCAGTCAGCATGCTCAGTGAGGGTGAAAGCAGCGGTGTGGGTTCACCAATGGAAACAACAGAGGGTGAAAGAGACTCACAAAGAACACTCGAAGGATTAGAAACTGCGGCTTCAATTGACTGCATAAAAAGAAGTTCATTAACAGATGTATCATAAAAAAGTGAGAGAGAACGGGAATACATACCATGCTTAGCATCCTGGGGAGCCGCCACAGAAGGTTGTGTAGGGGAAAATTCTGGAGCAGGCCCGGAGGGAGAGATGTCGGTCTTTAGAGAATTCTCCAAACCCTTCAGCAGCCAAGGGCACGACCTCCTTAGGTGTCCCACCTCGAAACAACAGTTGCAACGAAATGGAACATGAAGATAGTCCAGCTTTTGAGTGAGAAGAAGATCTTGACACATTATATCCACTTCTGCCGGCAGACCCTGAGATATATCCATCTCGACCAACACCTTTGCCTTTTGTTTATCGAAGACTGACATGAAATCCTCCTCAAGGGCTACAAAATGCCCTATCGTATTTGCAATGCCTTCCAAGATCCCCTTGTTCCATGGGGGGAAGGGAAGCACCAGTTAAATGACCCAGAGGTGATGCTTTACCACCTTTTCCCACAGAGGGCCGAAAGCCGCATGCCATCAGTTTAATACTAGTGAGCCCTTCCCCACCGTCCATAAGGAGTTAAGGATAAGCGAAGCATGCTCAGCTTCCAGAAACATGAAGACTAGCCACCCTTTGGCTAGAAGGCTAATAGTAGGGACATAATTGATCAGGGGCTTCCAATGGGTTGTATCCCAATCGACCCAGTCCTTATTACCCATCCGACAGTACTCCAATCTACCTATGAGCACTTTGTGACACAGCTCCCCGACACATTCCGTGAACACATCGTGCATGAGCACGAAACTGAAGCAGCCACCCTAATCCTTAATGGATTTGTCTTTCTATTTGTTGCGGTGACGATAAAAAATCTCACGGTGAGGAGAGGAGTCAACTCGCGCCTCAGTGACCTGCTCCCGTGGATTGAAGTCCACCATGCTGGAAAGGTGGCGAAGCTAAGTAACCCAAAACCAGAAACTGTCAACCCTAACAACGAAAGAAACGGGACCAAACCCTCATACCATCGATGCCAAAATATAGCCTCAAAACCACCACCAGAGAGGGTGAATCAATAACCTGGACAACGAAACCGTCGGACCACCTTAAGGATAGTCTCGAAACAAAGCACACATAAACAACAAGAAAAACGGGTCAACTCCAAAACCCCTTCACTTTTCAAGGATGTAGGATGAATAATTACCGACAAAGTCCAGCCAAATTCTAGACTACTGTCAGACAAAAAGAACCGATAAAGCATAAAAAAAGACAGGAAAACAAGCCCAAAAATGGTGTGCAACAGTAAGAGGTTGTCATGCGGTAGCCCAAATTAGACCATACCAGTCAACCCAACAGCTGATACAGTGACAAAGTCTCGACCCAGTCCACTAAAACTAGTAAAAACTACTCAAAAGCCAAAAATAAAGGTAGTTCCCACTTTTTTAGGGCATGGTTGGTACTAGTCCCCCATCTCAGGGGATGGACTCCATGTGTGGGTTGGACCCAAAAACGAAGACAGTGGAAGCAGCACAGAAAACAAACAACCAGCAGTCAGAAAAAGACATGGGAAGATCTAGGTTTACCAGGAGGTTCCATCAAAAACCACCGCCCGAGACTTTCAGGGGAAGAAACCCAAAGGGCCTGCTCCATGGCTATGCCAAGGCACCGAGAGGTGGCACAAACCCTAGCCTCTGTTCCATATCCTCTGTAAAGAATGTAACTCAAAACTCACCGATAATCCAAATATCAATACAAATGTGACTTAGAGCTATACACATGTTACAAATCAAAATAACCCTTATATCATCTATATTTAAACCCACTAGACTTCATATGATAAGCCCTTACCTCATTTATATTATCACCATATGCCTTCATACAATGAGCGTCTCCCATGATTAAATATATTTTTAATCCTCAACCGATAATAATTAGTTGAGAAGAATGCCTTCATACAATGACCTTCTCCCATGGTTAAATAATTTTTTAATCCTCAACCAATAATAAACAATTGAGAAAGAGTGTTTGTGAAAGCATATTTCGAACAGGGACCAAATGTAAAAGTTGATTTTTTTTGGTTAGGCATGAGTTTATTAAGTATTGCATTAGTAAAAAGTTTAAGTAGTGTATTTTTTGTTTTAATTAAACAAAATGAGAAAACATAAAGGTTCATGTTATTCAAAATGTCAATAAATAATTCTTATCATTATTGGTAACATGTCATCATCTAATTGAGACAATATGTCAATTGTTACAATCAAACATTCAAAAATATATAACTTGTAACATTTAATGTTAATTATCATGATTCATCACTTGAACTATTTTCATTACTTGAGTTGTTTGCATGCCTCGTATCTTCCTCCCTTGCATAATATATTGTACTTGGGTTTTTTGGAATGCTTTATTGATTGGCTTGAGTTTTACATTGTGCCTCTTCATGTACCATCTACAAACATACAAATACAATGTAATGAGTATATATTCAATTGTAATATAATACACATGATTGCATAAATAACAAAGTGTAATGTAATAGTGATTGCTTCATAAACAATACACATTTTTTCAAATTCATTTCTAGTAACATCCCCATCCATCATTACAACTGCAAGACAGGTAGTTATGAATTCCATATTGCAAATTCCACCCCACCACTACAATGAAAATGCCTCGTAGCGAAGTGTTGCAGCTGCAACGTTTCCCAAATTTTAAAAAAAATTTGGACCCTCCTTAATTGATTTTGTTGAAGACCGTTTTGTTCCCACTCTGCTACAAGTTTGGATTGTTTGAGGCCAGCCGTTTTTTTTCTTTTTTGGAAATTGTTTGTGTCCACAAATGCTTTGGACTATGGAGCTTAGCAAGTTTCATGCTGTTTTATCGTTGTCAAAGTTGGTTGAGGTTTGAAATGGAATTTTAGTCGCCGCTATTTCGGAGAACAAATAGAGATTGGGCCGATGATTAGTTTTTCTTCCAACAATCACGCAGTTTTATTATTTCAAATTTTGCTTTGCGTTGTTTTTTCGGAATGTTTTGACTTTGATTGGAGTCCAAGGGCTGATTGTGTTCCATTGTTGCGGCTCCAGAGTAGACTAACCGTCCGCCACACTGCTTTTCCTTTCGCCGATGTTTTGTTCTATTTTTCTCCGATCTTGATTAGTCTGCGGAATTTTTGGACCTTATAACTTCCGCCGTTGCGACTTTGTAGCATACTAATCGTCCGATGTTGTATTAGATCTGACCTCCGACGTTTAGACGTCCCCTTCTAATGTTTTATCTCGTCGACGTTTGGTTTGTGCTCCGGAACCCCTAGACCATGGGTTACCCGCCGTTGTGGCGTTCCAATGAACTAACCGACCGATGTCAAGTGTTTCGATTCACTGATGGGGATTTTTATATGCCCCTTTCCTAATCGTTTTCCCGTCGTTGTTATGAGCTTGTAGCTGGTTTCATGAATGACGAGATATGCTTTGTTTTCATCAAGTTGAGATTTTCACGTTGAAAACGTAGTCTCAGGTTTTACTTTCAATACTCATCTTATTGGTATTATGGTTTATGTTTTATTGAAAGAATTCTGGATAATGATGATTTTTTGTTTGATCGCAGACAGACGTAGGAAATTTTCTCAGATCCATTTGAAGATTAATGCGGCGAAGAAGATGTAGCTGGAGGACAAAGCGTGCTGAAGCATAAAGAAGCGGAGTTGTTATTCGAGGAAAAGAAAATAATGAAGGTCTGAGACCAACAAGGTCTCAAAAGGACCAAGGAGTTATAGAGCGTAATCATTAAAGAGCAAAGGCTCAGGCTTGGGCAGTTCGTCGGTTACCAAGCCGGTCTCGTTTTCATAAAAGTGTTTATCGGAAACGTAATGTTTGAATCATGAGCATTCGCAAAATGACAAAACTGTGAGATTAAAACGGTTGGGGGGCAACCCAAAGGTCTGGGGCTGGGTCTTGTATAAATATACGAAAGTTAGAGGGAAGAGGGGCTTTTTCCCAGTGAGACTTGTGAAAAACTTGTTGTAAGAGGAACTATTTCGTTTTGCAATAATATAATTACAATTTTGCCTGTTGGAGAAAGTGTTGTGTGGAATGTTCAAATGTGGTGAAATGAACAATGTTGAAGGGGAACTATTTCGTTTTCAGCTGTGTTTCATTAACTGTGAGATCATTCTAACTTTATGAACCTATGTTCTTGTATGAATGTTCTCTGGTTTATTTTATGATAATTTCCACTATGAGTAATGAATGTTTTAACAAACGACGAGCTATCTTGTTGTGCATATCTCTATTCATGTTTATGTGTTTTGATTCTAAGAACAACTATCTATGATTTATCTTAACATATGAGCAGTAATACATTACTCATCAAATGATAATCTTTCTCCCTAGGGACAACTTAGTTTGTATTGTTTTCTGTTGTGTGTGATTTAGATGCGAGAGAGTCTAAGATGAGAGGTAAGAACCTGCGCATCACATTGTGACCGCTCCTTGTATTCTTTATCAATTTGCATGTTAGATAGGCACTTGCATATCATACTTAAAGTTAAAAATACAAAAATATACACGGTGGACCGGGCCGCAACCGGTAAAACCCTTTATTTTTGTTACTTGACTTACGGTAGCCGGACCGCAAACCGGACAGATTCCCCATACCAAACAGTCACGGGCTAGTTGGGAACAATGACTGGGGAGAATCCCTTGCTGTTGTTGCCTGCGATTTTCCAGGCCTCAACACGAAGGTTTTTACGGATGCTCCTATAAAAACCATACATATCCATTTATAGGGGAGGTCACTAACGAAGGTGAGTGGGCAGAGGTTTTAGCATATGTTTTCATTTGATTCTTTTATACATCCAAAATACACCAATGCAGACATAAATCATGTGGCACCATGATCAGAAACACCATCAAGCGCAACAAAATATATAAATTTACGGCGGTTGCTTTTAATTTAAAAGTGCAATGGTGCATACCCATTTTGAAAGCACCGAAGTAGGGTAAACAGGTAGTGGAGGGCACCAAATTTGATTAATTTTATTTTAAATTTTAGTTTTCGGTGTGGTCGGCTTAAATAACCACACTAGGGTGTTCCATTTTAGGGCACACCATAACAAGTTTAAATAGAAAGAAGTATCAAATTACAAAAACCATGTATTAAATTAATTTATTTTATTTTATTTTCATTTCTGATGCGGTCATTCTAAATAACAACACCGGGGTGTTTGACTTTCTGGCACACCATGAAAGGGTTAAATAAAAAAATATTGAATTAAAAAAACAACTTATTAAAATAATTTTTTATTTTTAATTATCATTTCGATGCGGTCGCTCTTAATAAACGCACCAAAGCGTTAGACCATACGATGCATCTTGAAAGGGTTAAATTTAAAAAAATCATTAGATTATTATTATTATCATTATTATTGTTGTTGATACACACATCTGGTGCGTTCATTCTTTGGATCGCATTGATTCGTTCAAGTTTTGGGCGCACTAGAACATTGTTAAATAAAAAAAATACCGAATTGAAAAACCATTTTTACCATCTTTGTAGTGCCTTTGACCACTTGAGAACTAGTGTCATACCTTCCCTTCTCAGACACCCAGCCATCGGTGCTCCACGTGGTCACATTGCTTAGTTTCGTTGCTTGCTGAATTGATTTTGAATTTTGCCAAACAATGGGCAAAATTTGAAATTTGGTGTGCATTGCAACCATGTCTCCTTGACGCACAATTGACTAGGCAAACTCTTTGGTACCTCCTAATTTAATTTTTAGCAGATTAAAAATAAAAATTCATTTTATTTTAAAACCTACGTGGCACATTCGAGTCGTTCGACTCACACCACTACACGGCGCAAACTATAAATTTACAGTGTGCATACGGAATAGTGCATTTATATTTGTAGCACATCGCAACTATTGTGCACTATATTTTTCATAACCCATTGCCAAATTTCGCACATAATTCCAGATACACTGATAAACCAATTTAAAAAAAAAATCACAATCTTAATTGGTGTGCTTTCTAAACACGAACACAACACTGCATTGAAAATATATATAAAAGAACACTATGTTAATTGGTGCGCACTGTTTATGTGTACGCACTGAGTATTTGGTGCGTTGACGTGTAACTAACACATCGTTATGTCAATAAAAAGTTATTCTAAAATAGAAAAAGAGGTGCTCCTATTACTGTGCGCCTTAAAGATGGTTGAACATTGTGTTCGGTGCTCACACATGTCTTAAATGCACTGGTACTTCATGTTGATGGAAGCATTGTATCTCATATTTATAGAATATTTCCATTGCATCGGAAAAGACCCGAGGCATTAGTGTGTTTTCTTTAAAGCGCACCACAAATTTAAATTTATTAAAAAAATACCACAGTTAACAATGTGCTTTGTTAACATGTACACATCGCATTTTCAGTGTGTTGACGTGTAACATGCGCATCGTTATGCTGATAAAAATAATTCTAACTGAAAATATGTGCTCCTATTACAACGGGCTTGAAAAAGGTTTGTGCCCCATTAACGGCACACTGACGTGTCACCATTGCATTGGTGCTTCCTATTGATGAAAGCATTGTTCCTGATATTTAAAAAATATAGTCGTTGCATCTAAAAAGCACACACGCGCCTATGCATTGAATTTAAAAAGCACACTATCTTTGTTTTAAAATATACTTTGTAACATTGTGCACTAGGCTCAAGGCATCACACCGTTGATAGTGCTTCAATTGGTGTAGCACATCGGCTACTGTTATTAGTTATTTTTATTTATGTACCTATTGCGTTTGTGTTATTGTAGCACATCGATTGCGATGCATTTGTGTTACAGGAGCATCAACGTGTCAAATTCATTTATTTTGAGAAAAAATATTATTTGATGTCAATAAATAACATGCTGATTTAATGAAATATTTAATTTTTTTATGTCTATTTATGAGACTGATCAGTGTTATATGTGAATAAGAGACATTAGCAGCAACAAGCCGATTAGTAGTAGCATGCACGAGTTGACTAGTACAACTTTGTGCACGAGTGGGACTCATATAAAGAGAGGAAGAGGGATTTGTACCCTCTCCCCATAACACATCATACATGATACCTATTGATGGTTTCCAGCCTCCTGAATTTCTATCAAGAAGCTACATTGCTTAAGGGGAACTCTGCTTTGTTGGCGCAGTTGATCTATCATTGGGATCAGCGTAGGCATACATCTTGAGTTGGTCCTGATTAGTGGTTCTATCCCACTAATAATGACATTTACTCCATCATTGGGCTATCTAGGAGAAGGGAGGATTTTCCCTAGTTCTCTGATGTACTAGCTAGAGTTGTAGCAGATAGTCAACTTGCTTACTCTCATAGATATATCGCAGACTACGTCACTAATTCTATTGATTTTTAAGTGCACGATGGACAACAACAAATTATACTTTTGGTGAAGAGGAGGTTAGGTTTTTCTCACTGTTTGTGACAACCATAGAGCACATCATTGGTGATGGGAATTGCGTTAGTTTCCCTCTTTGATTTTATGTGGATTCTTTAGTGTAGAGACCTAGATGCATTAGGTGCTTCACCATTTTTTGGCAATGGTTTTGTTTTGTTTTGGGTCGATTTTGTGCATGAATTGATGGGAGGGTCAACTTCCTTTTTGGTTTAAATATTTTTGTTTATTTTTTGAGAGGTTTTCAACCATTAGGTTCTCATTTAACTACCACCCTCCTAGGCCAATGATGGAGGTGTGTATGCACATGTGGGGATAGATGATTGCCAAGAGGGGGCAACCCTAGTTCCCAGCTAGGATCACACTAGAGGTGTCGGAGCTGCTATCCAGTGAAGAGGACCATACCTTGGAATTTATTTGATATCTATACGTGGGGTTCAACTTGAGAGCATGCCCTAACCTCTATTTCACCTAGGTTAGGCCACTGAATATAGTTGCATTTTATCACCTTACTTAATGC
The DNA here is from genome assembly GCA_001517045.1 of Pseudotsuga menziesii. Lineage (NCBI taxonomy): Eukaryota > Viridiplantae > Streptophyta > Pinopsida > Pinales > Pinaceae > Pseudotsuga > Pseudotsuga menziesii. Next base: position 44,587 of record LPNX010751902.1, on the reverse strand, counting down.
AAATGAAATATATTCTAAATTGTTTAATGAAATTGTCTAATTCTTATTGTGTACAATATGGTTTGCAGGAATTGACATGCTTGATGGGGAGGTGCCTCCACTCGATTAGGATGATGAGGATATGCAGGAACTCAAGATGCATGTGTTTCCTAGACCAACCTACGACACAGGCCAAATGCTAGGTTTTGACAAGATGTGGTGGACAAATTGTCCACATTGTTGGATCGACGGGGATTTCTACTTACACGGGCACAAGAGATCATCCGATACCTAGACCTTATAGAGTTATATAGGATGCTATCTCGTGATCTAAGGTCCTTGTTGTAGTATGTTGTTAGAAAATCCATTCTTTAAGATGCTTGGAGGCCGACAACCAGCCTCTCCACCATATCCTACTCCACTCACCTCAGCTCTAGATAAGATGGTTGCAATGGGTGAGATTCATCTTCAAGGAGATATCTTTGTTTCCCTCCAGTCTACTTTTTTTCTTTGCAGAGGTATTGATACCTCTATTGGTGGAGTTGTCAATTCCTATGGATATGTTGGCAGAGGTAGTGATTCCTTTGGTTCCAAAGGTGGACCAGATATCTTATAGTAGTTATTGGACTATATATGTATATTAGGAATGCATCATGAGTTTGATATTATTGGTCACACACACACACACACACACACCCATCATTTTTAATGTTGACGTTTATTTATATGTTGATGGTGATGTTTATGTTAGGTCAGATTAAATATGTTCTCTAGGCATGCTTGATAGATGTGTATTTTAGATGGTGTTTATTAGATGTTTCTATGATGGTTATGTTAGATAATGCAAAGTGTGTTTAGTTATATGTTATTATTAGATTTTTGTGATAGATTATGTTTCAATTTGTTAAATCTATGTGTTAGATGATGGTAGGTAATGTTTACATGTGTATGTTAGGTGATGTTTGATGTGTATGTTAGGTGATGTTGTTGGAAAAATGGAAATATAGGTTGGCATTGATGGCAATTGAGGAAGTATGCAGGCTAGTAGCCCACATGTTGAAGATGAAGGAGCCCGTATAGGAGTCGTACAGAGTAACCTTGTTGCAGGATTTTGGAACTGTAGATCGATCATTGTAAGGATCGATGAAAATTAAGATATAAGCTTGTGCAAGCTTGGACGGTTGAGATCGTGGAAGGAGCCAATCTACGGATGAGGAGTAATTTCACAATCATGAGTTGTGACTAAGATAAACAAGATACTTGGAAACTGAACATTGATACACTTCAAGATCGTGTGGTGGAGATTGAAGCCGATGAATATCAACGACCAAGAACGGATTTTTGCAATTGAAGTAGCAAGGAGGATAATAAAGGAGTTGGGCTGCGAAATTTGAAAGTGATTATTGCAAAGAGGATTGAGATCAACAGACGAGGTTGATCCCGAAATAGATCAACGACTGTGAGCTATTTCATAGAGAGAAGTTACACGGTCTAAGGAAATTCTAATGTGCATGAAATTTCTATGCAACGTGCTTTAACATTTTTGGAGTCCACTGTTGATTTGGGGGAACAATGATCGAACGGTCCACGAGCTATTTCACAGGGAGAACTAGCAAGTGGGTTAATAATCCGGATGGTTGCGAAATATTCAATTGCAATCTACTTTGTACTATTTTCCGTTGTTGATCAGAATTGACAAAAGATCTGACAGTCGTAGTTAAGTTCCACAAAGAGAAGATACATATCTGCAAAGTTAGACTGTGATCCACATCTGGAAGTAGATCGATGGTCGAGAGTGAATTCAAAGAGGATCAATGGTGTAGAAGAGTGGAAGTGCAGGCACAGAACCGCGGAAATCAAAAGGTCGAAGTCGTGGAAAAATTGAGTTTCTAATTTTTGCATTCCGCCCTGCAGAAAGGGCAAGTGCGGAAATACAACGATGGAAGGACCGTTTCGGGAGCGGAAAGGCGGAAAGGAAAAAGTCTTAAAAACTGGAAAGTTGAGTTTCCGGTTTCTGCCTTCTGTAGTGCAGAAAGGAAAAAGTCCGGAAAGCGAAAAGGTGGAAAGAAAAAAAGACGAAATATTGGAAAAGTTGAGTTTCTGATTTCCTCCTTCCACAGTGCGGAAAAAATGTTGTGGGAAGGCTGGCGTGAAAGCGAAAAAAAGGAAGTGCAAAATTTCAGATTTTGGAAAGGTCGGGTTTGTTGATTTTTGCAATGTACATGCAGAACGATTGGAACGGAAAGGCCAGTGTGAAAAGTTGAACTGCGGAACAATAAAACTACGAAAAATAGATGGCTGTAGAAGGAAGCTTGCAGAAACAAGAAAATCGTGAAATCCAGGTGGTTGAAGAAGTTAATACTGTTTGTAAGCCTTGAAGATGCTGCCCGCAAGTATGAAGAGAATGTATGCCATTGTTGGATGGATATCAGATAGGTTTAATTTTGAAAAGAATTAAATGTTCATAAACATAATTATGAAGGGCATGGTTAACAGAGTTACAGCAGTTATGACTAACAAAAGGCACATAAATAGAGTTAGAGTATCGTAAGGACGTGAATGTTTGAAAAGGTATGTTGTTGTATTGATGTTTAAGAAGAATATATAAACTGAATCTTGAAGAGGAAGTGGAGCGTCTCTATCATCCAGATCTATGCAGCCAAAGCATAAGACAGAGACCAAAGAAGAGTAACAAGAGGCAGAGTTTTTGAAGAAGATCCCAAAGTCTGATAAAAATACATACTAGGGTGGAAGGGTGGTGCTAGGGTAGGCTACATGCCTGCAAGGAGGTCTTAGCCTCCTTCCAGTAGTGGATGGAGAATCAGGGTATTGGTGTATCCTTGTCTGTAGGTGCAGGCATAAACCAGGGTGTGGGTTCATCCTTCAGTACTGGTTGAGAAACTTGGGGATTGTGGTCTCCAACAAGTGGGTGCTTGCAGATAAGTATTGTATATTGTAAAAAAAAAGTTTTGTAGATAATAGAAACGTGTTGGTGGTTTACCTTATTGGGTTCCACATTAAAAAATTGTGTCCAAAGTTGTTTTTACATTTGCTAAAATAAAAGAAATTGTGTTTAAATTTCTGTCACTGAATCACCCCCCCCTCTCAGTGACAAGACTCGATCCATGAATTAGTATCAAAGAAGGATCCTTCACCACAGCTTAACCACTGGAAGGAAGATCCTATTACAATCATTATGGATTAGCAGATGAAGTTGTCAATAAGAGTCCCCATATTTGATGGTGAAGAACATATTTTTTGGAAGATTAGAATGAAAAACTATCTGATGTCCATTGGTCTAGAAGTTTAGTCATTAGTTGAAGAAGGATGTAATGTTCCAAAAGACACTCCCACAAAAGCAGAAGAAAGGAAGAAATTTTGGGAACATGCAAAGGCCTTAAATACATTACAAGCTGGAATAAGTAAGAAGGTTCTTGCAAAAGTACTAACCTATAAAAATGCAAAAGATCTATGGGACAAATTGGAAACCATATATGCTGGAGACTCCAAAGTAAAGATGGCAAAACTTCAATCTCTCAAAGTACAATATAAAAGTCTAAAAATGAATGATGAAGAAAATATTTCAGAGTACTTCGAAAGAGTTGGGAATCTTGTTAATGCAATCAAAGGTTTGGGAGTAGAAGTACCAGACTATGAGTTAGTTGAAAAGATACTAAGAACACTTCATATGGCATATAATCCCAAAGTATCCACTCTTGAAGACTGAGATAAGTTAGAAGATGTTACCATGGATAAATTGTATGGAATCCTCACAGCCTATGAAGTACGACTGGGTATTGATAATCTCCCAAAAGGGGAAGCAAATTTCAAGGTGATCAAGAAAACAAAAAGTCAAAAGCAAAAACCTCAGACTAACCATAATGAATATTCTGATGAAGAAGAAGCCAATTTATCAAAAAACTTCAGAAAGGATTAGGGAAGTACAAAGGCAAACTACCCTTCAAATGTTTTAACTATGGTAGATTTGGGAACTTTCAAGCCAAGTGTCCTTATCCCAAGGAAGACTCTGAAGATGAATATGACAAAAAAAAACAATACAAGAAAAAAGGAAAATTCCACTATAAGAAAAATACAAAGGAAAAAAGAATTTCTAGTCAAAAGAAGAAGACAACAGTTCATCTGAGGTTAGTGACAGTGATGATGAAATCCTTTTTCTAGGTATTGAAGAGTCTAATGAGATAGAAGAAATTGAGCATAAGAAAGAGTCAGAAGATGAAGCAAAGGTTAATATGGAAGAAGAACTATCCATTGCTTTGGATGGACTAAGAAGATACAAAAACAAATATATACAACTGAAAAGTTTTTTAGTTGAACAACAGGAAGAGCATGAACATAAAGAAAAAGAGATGAAGAAAGTCATGAGCAATTTGAAACACCAAATTCAAGATACAAATAGGATTGAAGAAAGGTTGGAGAAATCTCTTAAAGAAAAACAACTAATATGTGAAAAAAATGGAGGCAGAATTAGTTCACTTAAGAGAAGAGCTGGATGCAAAATTTATTCAAACTAGATATGAAAATAGTTCTGAAATCTTAGATAAGATTATAACCACACAAAGGGATCCAAGTAACAAAAATGGAATAGGTTATTCTCAAGAATAAAATCAAGTGAGTTCAAAATATTATGCAGTTGCTCTTCTCAGTACATTCAAAAAGAAAGAGGAAGAAAAGACAATCAATGCTCAAAACTCCAGAAGATAATTTACACCCATCAAGAAGGAATTCAAGATAGCTCCAAAGAAAATTTATCAAAATAGGTATCCTCACATTTTCCTTGGATATTTTTTTACATGCTCTAACTTTAGACACAAAGCTATGAATTGTAAAGCATATGAAAGGAAAAGTTTGAAGGTTAAAAACTATAACCTCAAGAATAATCAAATAGTTGGTCAAGTTAAAAACGGAAATTATAACTCATTTGCACCTCTACAAAAAAGGGATTTAGAATGCTTCAATTGTCATAACTATGGACATAAAGCAAGCAATTGCAGATTAATGGAAATTTCAGAAAGACCAAAGGATATTAGAGAGCAAAAGAAGTTGTGGAAAGAAAAAACATTAAAAGAGGAATGTATTATTGTCTTAAGATCACAATATAAAAGAGATCTCCGGTATGTTGACAGTGGGTGTTCTAAACATATGACAAGAGATAAAGACAAGTTTTTAAACTTAGAAAAACAAAAGGGTAGAGTTACATTTGGTGACAATACTTCAGGTAATATTATTGGGAAAGGTACCGTGAATGTGGGAAAAGACAAAGCCAAAAATGTGTTGCTTGTAGAAAATATGAAGCCTAATCTATTAAGTGTCAGCCAAACCTGTGATTAGGGGTATTAAATTGAGCACATAGATCTGTGGACAAAAACACAACTCACAAAATAGATCACACAAATTACTCAGCAATTGAAGAATGAAACAGTGCAAAAATGGCTTGCAGCTGTGAATGATTTCATTAATTCACATGAAATCATGAAATTCAAATCCACGTGAGGAAATTCAAATTGATAGACTCTACTTGACTGTAGGTAACTAAGACCTTGTCTAAATCGCTGTCAGAGGACTAAGTAGTTAACTGACCTTGTCTAAACCATAACTAGAGTTCATCGAAGCTCTAAAACACAACTCAAGTGTTACATTCAGTGTTGACTAAGCCTAACTGACTATGGTAGGTGAGAAATGCACCCCTCATGAGTGCAGTCAAGTAAACCTAGCGTTAACTGAATGTAGAGGACTAGAACTGGATGTAACTGACTCCTAACTTAGCTTGACTAGTCATTAACTAAACTGAATTGACCTTGGTTGGTTTCGGCACTCCCAGTGGCTCCTAAATTGTAGGGATTGGTCTAGGAGGCTCCTAAACTGATGCAATTAAATGCAATCAGTGGCAGTAAGCCTCAATTAGTGTTCCCCACACTTTAGTAACTGAAACATGTGCCCTAATTAGGCCAAGTGGACCCAATGGTGCTAATGACTATAAATATACTGGATGGACTCCCGATTTAGACATGACTCCTGATTTAGTCATATGACCAAATTTGGACAAGGGAGGATTAATAATCCTAACAAGGGGCACATTTGCATTTTTGATTCTCAGAAATGTGAGATAAGAAGGAATAATTGAGGAAAATTGGTTGGTGTTGCTTCTAGAACTCTCGAAAATGTATACATACTAAATACAAGAAAGCCTGAAAAAATGTCATATGAATTTAGTGGATGGAAGTTGGCTATGGTATAGAAGGTTGGGGCACATCAACTTTGATAATCTAGTGAAAGCTAGCAATATTGGGGCAGTAAGAAACTTACCAAATGTCACAAATCCTTCAAATCCTATATGTAGACATTGTTAATTAGGGGAGCAAACTATAATTAGGTTCAAAACAAAAGAGTACTCGACCTCAAAACCTTTAGATCTGGTTCACACTGACCTCCGTGGACCTACAAGGACCAAGATTCTACAAGGAGAATCCTAATTTATGCTGTTCATTGATGATTTTACTAGAATGGCTTGGGTATTTTTTCTCAAGAAAAAATTAGAATCATTTAACAAGTTTAAAGCCTCTAAAATACTTGTTGAAAATTAAACAGAGGCAAAAATCAAATGTCTTAGATCAAACAATGGTGGTGAGTTCACCTCTAAAGAGTTTGTTCTCTTCTGTGAAAACCATGGAATTAAGAGACAATTCTTTGCTGTCAGAACACCTCAGCAAAATGGTATTGTTGAGAGGAGAAATAGAACAATTCAGGAGGTTGCAAGGACTATGCTCAATGAAGCAAAATTGTCTAATGGATATTGGAGGGAAGTTGTAAACACAACAATACACTCATTAAATAGAGGTCAGCTCAGGATTAATAGTAATAAGACTCATTATGAGCTATGGTTTGGGAGAACTCCTTCAGTAAAATACTTCAAGGTCTTTGGAAGTAAGTGTTACATCAAAAGGCTTGATGAGAACCTTGGAAAATTTGATGCTAGATCTGATGAAGGTATCTTTATTGGATATGATTCTACCAAAAACACATACAGATATTGCAATATTAGACTACATAAGATTGTTGAGAGTGCAGATGTTAAGGTGGATGATTTAAAAACAAAGAAATTCAAACATCAAAAGATCATACCTAATGATGAAGATGAAGATGATGATGAGTTAGTTGATACACAAGTAGGTGTAGAAGAAAAGGGTTATACATAAGAAGATGAAATGGATACCAAAAAATAAGAGGAAGATACTCGAGAATAAGAGATAATAGAAGAATCCCCAAGAAGAGACACAAAGACACACTCAAGAATAACTCAACAGAATCATCTTGAAGACCTAATTATTGGAGATAAAAGTACATGAGTAAAAACAAGAAGACAATTGTTGTATCAAACAGAAATAGTACTTTTGTCATGTATTAAGCCCAGATCAATCAAAGAAGCATGCAATGATGAAATTTGGGTCAAAGCTATGAACAAAGGATTATACCAAATAGAAAACAATAAAACTTGGGAACTAGTTCCAAAACCACAAGACAAGAATGTCATTGGAACTAAATGGGTGTTCAAAAACAAAGTAAATCAAAATGGATAAGTGATAAGGAACAAAGCCAGATTGGTATGTAAAGGATATGCTCAGGTTAAAGGAGTATATTTTGAAGAAAGTTTTGCACTTGTGGCCAGATTGGAGGCAATTAGGATTTTCTTAGCCTTTGCCAGCTACAAAAAATTGAAAGTATACCAGATGGATGTCAAATCAGCATTTCTCAATGGAAACTTAGAAGAGGAAGTCTACACAGAGCAACCAGAAGGGTTTTAATTAAATTATAAAGGGAATTATGTTTGTAAACTAAATAAAGCTCTCTATGGGCTAAAACAAGCACCCAGAGCATGGTATGCAAGGCTAGATTCTTACTTACAAGTACAAGGCTTCAAAAGAGGAACAGTAGACAATAATCTTTATTATAAAATTATTGGTGATAGCATGATTATTGTGGAAGTATATGTTGATGATATCATATTTGGGAGCGATGATGAAAAAATGAGTAACGATTTTGCTAGTAAGATGCAGCAAGAATTTGAAATGTCTTTGCTTGGTGAACTTAATTTCTTTCTAGGATTTCAAATAGTTCAGTCCATAAAGGGAATCTTTATTCATTAGTCCAAGTATGTGAAAGACATGCTTAAAAAGTTCCAGTTTGAATATCGCAAACTTGTTTGTACACCTATGACAATAGGATGCAAACTAAGCAAGGAAGATGAGTCCAAGGCTGTAGATCCAAAACACTACATATCAATGATTGGGAGTTTGCTCTATGTAACAACTTCTAGACCTGATGTCAACCAAGTTGTTGGAATAGTAGCTATATTTCAAGCTGGACCAAAAGAGATCCATGTTCACGCTGTGAAAAGAATTTTTAGGTACTTAAAAGGAACCATAGATCATGGATTGTGGTATCCTAGCAAGAATTCATTCACTTTAAAGGCCTATTCAGATGCAGATTGGGTAGGTTGTGTAGATGAAGAAAAAAAGTACAAGTGGAGGAGCATTCTTCTTGGGAGAATCATTGGTAGCTTGCACAAGAAAGTAACAAACCTCAATCTCTTTGTCCACTACTGAAGCCGAGTATATTGTAGCAACATAATGCTGCACACAAGTGCAATGGATGAAACAAAATCTACAAGACATCAAAGTAGTGTTTGAAGAACCCACTGTTATCTACTGTGATAATACAAGTTCTATAAGTCTCTCCAAGAATCTTGTTCAACACTCCAAAGCAAAACACATTCCAATAAAATACCAATATTTGAGGGATCAGGCTGAGGAAAATAACATTAAATTGGAATATGTCCCAACTCAAGAACAAATTACAGACATCTTCAGTAAACCCTTAAGCAGAGATGTATTTGAATATCTCAGACAAAGATTAGGAGTAGTTTCTCTTCCAGTCTAATCTTTAAAAAAAAATGTATCAGCTGGCATAAGTTCAGGGGGAGATAGTGATCAAAGTCAGGGGGAGTCACTCAAGTAATTTTCTCTTGATGTCAAAGGGGGAGAGATGAAAACAATATTGCCATCAAAGCCAAAGGGGGAGATTATTGGCAACATGGCAATATAGGTTGGCATTGATGGCAATTAAGGAAGTCTGCAGGCCAGTAGCCCACGTGTTGAAAATGAAGGATCCTGTAGAGGAGTCATGCAGAGTAACCTTGTTGCAGGGTTTTGGATATGAAGATCTATCACGGTAAGGATCGATGAAAATTGAGATATAAGCTTGTGTAGTCTTGGATGGTTGATATCGTGGAAGGAGTCAATCTACGACCGAGGAGTAATTTTGTAGTAAGGAGTTGCAACCAAGATAAACAATATTCTTGGAAACTGAACATCCATACGCTTCAATATCGTGTGGTGGAGATTGAAGCCGACGAAGATCAACGACCAAGAATGTATTTTCACAATTGAAGTAGCAAGGAGGATAATAAAGGAGTTGGGCTACGAAATTTGAAAGTGATCATTGCAAAGAGGATTGAGATCAACGGACGAGGTTGATCTCGAAATAGATCAACAACTGTGAGCTATTTTGCAAAGAGAAGTTACATGGTTTAAATAAATTCTAATGTGCACGAAATTTCTATGCAACATGATTTAATGTTTTTGGAGTCCACCGTTGATTTGGGGGAACACCGATCGAAGGGTCCACAAGCTATTTCGCAGGGAGAACTAGCAAGCGGGTGAATAATCCAGATGGTTGTGAAATCTTAAATTGCAATCTACTTTGTTCTATTTTTCTCTGTTGATCAGAATTGACAGAGGATTTGACGGTCACAGTTAATTTTCGCTAAGAGAAGATAGGGATCTGCAAAGTTAGATCGTGATCCGCATCTGGAAGCAGATCAACGGTCAAGAGAAAAGCCGAGGATTGATGGTGCGGAAGTGAGGGTGTAGAACCGCGGAAATTAAAAGGTCAAAGTCGTGGAAAAATTGAGTTTTCGACTTCCGCATTCCGCCCTGTGGAAAGGGAAAGTGCGGAAAGACAACGATGGAAGGATTGTTGCTGGAGCGAAAAGGTAGAAAGGAAAAAGTTCAAAAAAATGGAAAGTTGATTTTCTAGTTTTCGCCTTTTGCAGTGCGAAAAGGAAAAAATCCAAAAAGCAGAAAGACGGAAAGCAAAAAGACAAAATCTTGGAAAAGATGAGTTTCCAATTTCCTCCTTCTGCAGTAAAGAAAAGACATTGCGGGAAGGTCAGTGCGGAAGCGAAAAATCGAAAGTGAAAAAGTTCAGATTTTGGAAAGGTTGGGTTTTCCGATTTTCACAATCCGCATGTGGAACAATTGGAGAGGAAAGGTCAGTATGGAATGTTGAACTATGGAACGATAAAACTGCGGAAACCTGATGACTGCGGAAGGAAGCTTGCGGAAACAATAAAATCGTGAAATCCAGGTTGCTAAAGAAGTTAAGATTGCCAGCAAGCCTTGAAGATGATGCCCACAAGTATGAAGAGAATATACGCCATTGTTGGATGAATATCAGATAGGTTAAATTTTTTAAAAAATTAAATGTTCATAAACAGAATTATGAAAGGCATTGTTAATAGAGTTACGATGGTTATGACTAAAAAAAGGCACATAAACAGAGTTAGAGTATCACAAGGACGTGACTGTTTGAAAAGGTTTGTTGTTGTATTGATGTTTAAGAAAAATATATAAATTGAATCTTGAAGAATAAGTGGAGCGTCTCTGTCATCTAGATCTATGCAGCCAAAGCATAAGATAGAGACCAAAGAAGAGTAACAAGAGACAAAGTTTTTAAATAATATCTGGAAGTATGATAAAAATACATACTAAGGTGGAAGGTTGGTGCTAGGGCAGGTTGCATGCCTGCAAGGAGGTCTTAGCCTCCTTCCGGTAGTGGCTGGAGAATTAGGGTATTGGTGTATCCTTTTCTGTAGGTGCAGGAAGAAACCAGGGGGTGGGTGCATCCTTCAGTAGTGGTTGAGAAACTTGGGGATTATGGTCTCCAGCAAGTGGGTGCTTGCAAATAACTATTGTATATTGTAAAAACAAAGTTTTGCAGATAATAGAAACATGTTGGTGGTTTAACTTATTGGGTTCCACATTAAAACATTGTGTCCAAATTTTTTTTTACATTTGCTAAAATAAATAAAAAATTGTGTTTAAATTTCGGTCACTGATTCANGGTGGTTTAACTTATTGGGTTCCACATTAAAACATTGTGTCCAAATTTTTTTTTACATTTGCTAAAATAAATAAAAAATTGTGTTTAAATTTCGGTCACTGATTCCCCCCCCCGCCCCTCTTAGTGACAAGATCCAAACCATCATATGTTAGCTTTTTTTTTAATGTGTTTGTAAGATGGCGCTTATGTTTGATATGTGATGCTAGATGTGTATGTTGGATGGTGTTTGTCATATGTGTGCGATGGTTATGTTAGATGTTGTTTATGTTTAGTAGGTGGTCATGATGATGATGATATTGATATGCTACTCGACGTTAGGTTATGGTGCTAGCAGTCATTGATTTTATGATCACATTGTAATGTTTTTTATTGTTATGTATATATATGTGTTTTTTTTATGAACTCAATGGGTTGTCAAATTATTTTATGATATTTATATTCATATGTATGTTGTAGTTTGTTTATGTTGATGAATATAATTGATGTCTGTGATGCATTTTATTTATTTATGTATGTATGATGTCGATGTCTTTTATATTAGCTATAATTACAATTACAAATTGTGCACAATCACAATTATAATTGCAAGTTACAACCTTAGCTATAATTACAATTTACAATCATCATTACAATTTCACATCTATAAGTTACAATTACAATAAGAAATTACTAATTAGATTTACAAATTACAAATTGAACAATTACAACTACAAATATACAATCGCAAATTACAGTTACAGTTACAATTAGAACTTGCAGATTACATTACAAATTTACAATTATGTTTACAAATTAATTTACAAATAGTAAAATAATTTGCAAAATTGCAAAATTACAAAATAATTTGCAAAATTGCAAAATTACAAAATAATTTACGAAATTGCAAAAATGTAATTAAAAAATACAAACTTGTAAACTTGAAAATTTCAATTTTAATTACAAATGTACGGGCACACAATAATATTACAATTACAATTTTGCAAGAACAAGATATATAGGACAATAAGAAATGGAAATATCAAGTTCAATATAGTGCTTTTCGTAAGGAGAAAGATAAACTAATATACAAATTTAGGTAAAGTTTTCGATTACATTATTAATTGTGGGACATGTGAAAAGGAAATTATGTTCTTTCCTCACCTACTATTTATGACAAATTTACAAAATCAATCATCTGAATCTATTGTTTTTTGGTTAGATTATCGAGTAGTTTCATTATGGAGGCTATGAGTCCCATTGGTTCTATTTTGACAATATTAATTTTCTTCTATATGCAAATAAAATTGGAAAAATAGTTTTAATCGTTAAATTTAGTATTTAGTATTTATAGTCTACTGGATGTAGCTTGGTTACTTGGGGGGAATGATTGTTACCCTCCCCACCTAGGTTCAATTCTTGTAAGTGACATGATGCTCTTGATGTAACCCTTGACAACGATGAACCACCAATTAAAAAACTAAATTTAGTATTTATAAAATATTTGTTCTGTCCATCTTCCTTTTATTAATCATTTCACTATTGTCCTTCTACTTTAAATGACAATTTAAATTGAATATGCCCATGTAGGGTGTTACCACCATAGAAAATAAGATGATATTTTTTTGCTCTTAGGTTTAATTATCATAATCTTGATTTTATTCATCTTAATGTCGATTTTATAAAAATTGTAAAATGACTGGGAAGGTTGAGTTTCTTATTCATGAAGGGATTTACAAGTTCAAATATAAAAATAATAATGTAATATATGAAGGAAAGAACACTCACATGTATCTCTGTAAGTGTTATTTCCCCACATCTTCCACAATCATTACTAGTATCCATATAAATCACTTATTTAAACATCGCCCCTCAACCTCCTCATGCATACATATTAGATGTTCATGACTGTGGAATCTCACAATTAGACTCTTGAGATATCTATTGGACAATATTATGGGGTAAATGCATCATTGAGCCATCTATTTGAACCCTAATTAGAGTTCAACAATGTTGATTTTTTCACAACTATGATTGAGTATATTCCTCCCCTACGAAGAAATGATGATGTCTCCTAACACTCCCTAATGGGAAATATTTATCAAACTCCATGCATGGCACAATACTTGTCAATATCCATTGGTGCTTAGCCACTTTCATATATAAATATGGCTTTAGATACTAAGCATAACCCTCTTCCTACATCTTCACAATTTCGAAGCTCTAATAAACTTCACATTTCAATTAACATCTACACCTATATAGGCAAGTCTAGTACATTTATGAATCTTTTAAATATATTTGTTGATGAGTTGAAGATGAGAAAACATAGTTACATGGCATGTTAAGTTTAAGATCCAAATTAAAGAAACATTGTCCTAATGGAACTTTGGATAATTTTGAGGAATGTTCTTATGATAAAATTGTGTTAAGCTGCTAAAAGTAGTAGCTGACATAATTATTTGACTATTTTGTGCCAAAGTAACATATATAAATAAGTTTCCCCAAATGTGGGTGGTAGCCACGTGCTGGCACGTAGGATCCATGCCAGTTGTTAACCCCCATACCAGCACATGGACAAGAGCCAAGGTTTATTTAAAGTCACATTATTTGCTTTTTTGGTGCTATTAATAGTTTATAAGATGACAACTCCTCATGTGATGGGAACGATGGCTTCCATGATGAACTGCGTTCATGGTGGGAGGTCAATTGGTCTGACCCCTTGTGTGATGGGAAGGATTTATATGCAGGGCACCCTGGATATAGTGTGAGATTGGAATCACTTTGTTCTCTGTCTGCATTTTAGGATTTCAATGGGTCAGAATTATGGTGGTGTTGATCAAGATACCATGGCTTCTCGTTTGAGAGGAAATCCAAGGAGAGGGAGTAGTGGTCGGGGTTCCTCAAGCCATCGTGGGTTTGGGAATTTTGGAAGAGGGGGTTATATTAATTCAATCTCAACTTCGATTTGTGGCCTGATAGATGATTGGGAGGCAACTATTGTCACCCACCATATTGCTTCGATGCGTTCGACAAGTAAAATTAACCATTATTGACTGGTCAAGAACATGTTGGGCCTTTTGACGGAGGACATCTAGGCATAGTGGAGGAATTCCAAAGATTATATCCTGTACATGAGAGCTAGTATGCAACAAATTGTTGAAATCCTAAACAATTTGGAGGAGACTTTAGACTGGGGGAAAACTCTGTTTAATTTTTTTTTTGAGGCAGTGGGTATAGAAATGAATTCTACCTAGTTCTGGCACAACAGACAATTTGGAGAGGAAAATCAACCGGGTCGTGATCATGGTTTCCAGGCTTTTTGTCGCATCACTTGCTAAGCCTATGAAAGAGGAGAAGACTATTAGTAACGGCCACTGGGCTCATTGCTTGTTGGAGCTTTTAGGGTTTGGTTATTGGTTTCCATAGGATTTCCACAAATTACCCGGATAGACGCAACCCCCCGATGGATAGGCACCCCTCCTCATGTCCCTATTAGCAGCCTTTGCCTGCCAGCTCCGGCAGGAAGCATGCACTCGAACCAGGTTTGTACATATCCCTATCCAAGAAGATTACAGGCTAAGAAACCAAACAGAGCCTCTTTTTCAAGATGTCCAGGTAATGGGGAGCCACACAGAGATGCCACTTAGGTTCACACTATCTCGATGCATGAGCCTTTATACCCTCTTTGAACATAGAAATTTATCAGAGACCAAGCCCTTCCAAACCTGGCAGCTCCATCTCCTCAAGATCCTAAAGCCTTCTCAATTTTTGTAATATCTGTAAAGGGGGTCTCTCTCTGCTTGTGAGTGACCCCACTAATCTATGTTTTGCAGCTGAAATCATTGATTCAGCAGGTAGAAGGAACCCCTTCAAGACTATAGGGGCTTATCTTTGTAGGACGACAACTCTCAGACCACTGGTAACTCCATAGCCTTGGGATCTCAAAGGACACTTGCATCTCCATGGTAGCCAACCTATAGGGAGGAAACAATAGACCCTCTGCTTCTTAGCCTAATTCCTTCAAGGATCAATCACAGGCGGGGCTCTCTGATGCACAAAAATTGGTCCAGAGTCGGCACTCTGTCTACATTATAGATCAATCCGAGGAGGTTCCCACCTTGGAGATTAAGCAACCATAAGTCATTCAGAACATTCTCTAGTTCAAGGAGAAGACCCTAATTTGCATATTCAATGGACCGTGGCCAAAAACAAAACATCTCATCCTGTGGATCAACACAAATTGGCCTGATGAATCTCAGTTTTTACTTTTCTCTAAAGGGGTTTTTCTAGGAGAATATCTTCTTTCTGTTATGAGCAAAGGGCCTTGGTTCTGGAAATTTGCAGGGATTTTCATAACCCCCTGGTTCCCTAAGTTTTATCCTCTTACTATGGTAGTGACGAAGGTGCCCATCTGGGTATGGCTTCCAAACTTACCAATCCACTTCTGGACTCATTCGGTCTTCAAAGGGATAGGTGGCACTCTGGGCTACTTTGTGTCCTCTGATGATTCTTGCTCATGACAGGTTCTTTTTACCTTTGCTTGCATCTATTCCACCATTGACATCAGTTCATGGATTCTCGACAAGATCAACCTGAAACTAGGCAGCTCCATCTGGAGTCAAGCCTTGGAGTATGAAAACACAACCTTCAGGTGCAATATCTACAGTCACATGGGCCACCTTCTCAATGCATGCCCACAAAGGAAGACCCAAAAACAAAAAACATCGAAGGCCCACAGAGCCAAAATATGGCAAGCTTGGATTCCCCTGCATGAAGAAAACAATCAAGATGACCAGCCTGATGAAGAATCACCCCCAGAAAAATAGGATCAGATACCCACTCCACCTCCACTTGAGGTGCACATGCCTCTTTAAGAAGCTGAAAGCATGAAAAGCGACCTTCCATAAGGGCAAAAACGATATCATGAATCTTCATCTTTAGATTTTGATAAGGAACTCCATCATTATTCATGTGACACGCAACAACTGGCCTTAGTGTCCCTAGCCTCAGGGGGATGGATAAAAGTTAAGAAAAAACAAGGAAAAAAAGGAAGACCTGAGACTCAGCCCGATTCAAGGTCAGGACCATCTTCATTGTGATCTCCTTGTCATAGCTTCTCTTTCAGCTATCCTTTGCTATGATCCTATTTTGGATCTAGCTTTAGTGTTAAGCTGTGCCTTTCTGCTTGAATGTTCTAGGTTCTTCTTCTGGCAGTCAACTTCTCCTTTCTGCTTTACTTGGCTCTAGGGCAAGCAACGGAATTTGTTTGTAATACTACTTTCATTTCTAGCAATTCAAGGTTCCTTAACTTACAAAAAAAAACAACGAAGTATACCTTAGTCGGGGATAACATGACTGAGATTGCTTCGCACAGTATTTATATGGATAAGTTGAGGCACATTGGAAAATTCAGCAAGCCCCTGGTCTCTGAAGTAGAAGGACGTGAGGAATCCCTGTTGTCGATTGAACCTGCTACTTAACCTACTCATAATAATTGTCATTTGGAGTTGGGAGACATGGTCATACCATGCAAGACGGAGTTGCTGCTTGTGAAATTTCCAGATGAGTATTCTCTAAGGTCGGAATAGAAATATTTCGCAATTACTGAAGAATGTGTCGGCTCCATCCATGGTGCACACTCACACTAGAATAGGTCCCTTTGATCATGGAAATTGTTGTGTCATTTTTTTTTTTTGGTTTTCTATGTTAGATAGGTTGCTATCCTATAGGTATTTTTAATTCTGGGATGATGTATAAAAAGTCTATGTTTTTAAGATGGTTTTGGGCTCATTTTCCCTCTATTGGGAGGATCATTTTTTGGTTAAAGCTTGATAGAACTAATAGTATCTTTGCATGGTTGGGATGGTGGTTTCACCATATTAGACCACCTTGAAGTCAAGTCAAGAACATATCTATATTTCAGTCTTTTTTTATGATATAATATACTTTTTGTACAGCCTTACCAAAAAAAAAACATACTTAAATAAGTTTGAATGTATAATTTTCACTTCATGTGAATAAAGTCAAACATTATGCATTTATGTGTTTAGAAACCTAAATGCAATTGAAAATATTCAACTTGTTTGTGCTTTGAAGATTGCTTTGTAGAGTGTAGTCATTCCATAGGCATTTAAATGATATCTTTCTAAGTAATACTGGGGAGGTAGGTGCAGGTGGGATTATCTTTGATCCCGAAGGAAATATAGTTTCAACATACGCTTGGGGAATAGGACATAGAACAAATAATGAAGCGGAGTGGCTAGCACTTCTTTTTGGGCTGTATTTGGTAAGACAAAACAATATTACAAATGTCACAGTTCTTGGAGACTCGAAACAAGTAATTCAAAAAATGAGATCATGATACAACCAGGGTGCTGTTAAAATCAGAATAATTTATGACTGTGTTTGTCATCTCTCCGCATATCTCCAAGTTACCTATTTTCACATCCTTAGAGGTAATAATTATGAAGCTGGCAATTTAGGTAATCAAGTAGCTAAGTTGGAAATGGGTTTAGCACTAATCAAGGATCAAATAATTTTTTTTTTATGTTCCTTAGCCTATCAACCACAAGCAAAAGGAAGGGTGCCTCGTCTTCTCTCCCTTCTCGCTTTCGGCCACATGCTCGGTCTTCGGTGAACAACTGCCCACCTTTGCGTATAGATGGCGATGTATACCATGTGAAGGACATTAATTATAGGACATACTACCTTCCCCTTGGTTGTTTGATTAGAATATCTGCATGAGTCATGGAGGACGGCTTCAGAAAGAAGACAACTCTTCAGTATTCTGTGGACTATTGTGTTTTGGGAAAGAATTTTGAGCTCAGGTCCTCTGTGGAAATGTCACAGGCCCAGTCCTTTGGCCTTCTCAGTCTTGAATAAATTGGAAGTGGTTGGCCCGACCTCCAATCAGCTAAGCTCGCCCCCTTTGTACATTCAGAACTTCTCACCTCCCAACTCCCAATGGTGAATAATGGCAGGGATGTTACCTAAAACAATTTACAAGCTACTTTGTAGGATATCAAGCAGCATATGCATTGGCTGTATGAGCTAATGAGCAGAGGCCTTAAGGAAGGTAGTGTTATTACAAGGGATGGGAAATACCTGGCAAATCAAATGGGATGTCATGATACAAGGATTGATGACAATGACTGGGATTTGTGTGAGCTTATGGGGGTTGTCAACATCATAAAGAAAGAAGTGCAGAAGCTGGCTAATATGAACCAGTGCATCCATTGCCAATATTCTCCAACAAAAGACCACCCATTGGAGGAGAGATCTGTAATGCAACCTGTCCATGAACCAGGTGAAAAGAAGAAGAAGTAATTAAAGTTTTCTATGGTTTTCTTATGTTTTTTTGTATATTGCTCAATAGTCAATTCATACACATTTACCCTACAATGGGAATCATGTGTCTCTTTTGGCATAGAAGAATTTTTTAATCAATGTATTTAACATAGGCAACTTTAGTATTTTCTTCGCTAAACAGTTTGAGAAGCAGGTTCTTATTTTTGTAAGCATGGCTATGAACAACCTTTTTTATTTCAAATATAGTATATTCTCTGCTTTTTGTTAAAAAAAACTTTCTAAGTACTCAAAAAAATTATAGCTATTTCGAAATTTAAATGTCTGTCATTTTTACATAATTGATAAATACAAAGTAATTAATATTGTTAATTTATTTAATAATTTCCAGGGTAATGAATAGCAGGTCAGGTGTTTGAAGGTGGGTTTGCAATTGAAAAAATACACAATTGAATGCCAACAATGTTAAAATTCAAACTAATATAATTTGTGTACAAATCCTAAACCCTAGACACCCTAAGCCCCAAACCCTGCTCTGCCATTGTCTAGAGTAGGGCATCTTTGTATATGCTCGAGTTCTATACGTGGTGTTGTCTTATTCAACAATCCATCTATCCTCTTCTACCAAAGATCAAACTACCCCATTAATATTTTTTGAGGAGGAAGATTGTATCCTCCATGTTTTCTAAGTCCCTAAAATATTTTGGTCATTATAGACCGTTTGTTTCTCTCTTGCTCAACTTCTTCTTCTCCCTCTTGCTTGCAATGAGTCTACCCATTTTCCTTGACAAATTTTCTAAAATCAGGCTCTCCATGAAATTCCAAAAGAAGCCAATGATTCCAAGAGCACTAATATACGAGAGGGAAAAAAACATGGGATAAATGTCTGAATTTGATGCAGGACTTGAGGTGTGTGTCCTTCACTACAATCAAAAACCAAAATTATCATTTGATTCATCACATTTGTCACACTAATCTTGTCTACCTTGTTCGTCATTCAACTAGAAATAAGCACGAATCACGAGAATTTACATATCCTAGAAATGGTGATTGTCATTAAATATTGCGGTAGTTATCAATGAATAGTATTATAAAATAAAAAGATTCTTCACTACAATATTACTATTATAAAATCAAATAAAAAGTATCACTATTACTAAAAATGTATTATTATTATAAAATAAAAAGATTCTTCACTATCTAATTAAACTGAAATTCAGTGTTTTTTAATTAAACCAGTGTGCCATAATAATAAAATGCACCAGTGCATCCTAAGTAAATGGATGCACCGATGCGGCAAAACCACATACGCACCATGCTAAAACATTCGCAAAAGAGCTCGCAAAAGAAAATATCTGTTATATTTGATAGTGGATAGTTATCGATACAGTTTTCAACGTTGTTGACCACGGTGCTCTTAGTATATAAAGGAGCATCGACGTAGTTGTAATTCTAATATGCACCACAATATGGCGTTTTTTTATTTTTTTGTTGAATGCCAATACAATGCATTGTAGAAGATGTAGTTTATCGGGGCAATAATATGTTTTTGGTGCACCACTATTCTTATTTTTATTTAAATGTATATGCATGGTGTGTTTCATGTTATGACGCGCTGGTGATCCTATGTAACTAGTGCACCAATGTACGGAATATAAAAAATAAAAAACCACACAAAATATTTTCCCATAAACTAAAAAAGGAGTGGGAATTTCAATTTCAAAAACTAATTCTATAAGGTATTGAAAAAAAAATCACTATTTTATTACTTTGTCAAAATTTCAAGGTGAGAGTTTTGGATGAGAGAGTTACAAGGGAGGATTTTGGGGCAACCGGATTATTCTAAAGGTCAAAATTTGTAAGGTATGTTGAATAAAAAAAACCCTGCTTAGTAGAAATTTTAAGTATGTCAAGCATTCATATTGATCACAATGCATGGTCTATATTTTCTTATTTATATTTTCTTGTTGCTTCCTTTCATTTTATATGGCTACAAAATTGTACATTAGGGTTTAAATCCCTCTATTGTTTCACAATTATGATTTTTGTTTTTAGGGGTTTTAGATTTAATGGGTTTGTAGTTTTATATTTAAGGCATTGGGTGCTAAGGAACCACTTCTTGAGTTGGATCGAAAACCCTTCTGTCTATTAGAATTTTGATGGTTATACAAGATCTAAAACATTTAGCATCATAACATCATAACCATATGCAAAAATATCACTCAAAGAAAGACAAGCACATCGACATAAAATAACACATAGATTTATCCTGGGAAACCCTCATGGGTGAGAAAATCCAGCAAAACTTCCTCGATATAGAATTCAACCAAGTACATTGTAAGAACCCAATAATAAGACTTATAAGACACCAAGAATAAGACTTGACCGTTTCCTCTCCTCTATATGGATTGCTCCTTCTCTCTCTAGCGCAATTGCTTGAGTTCCAAGTTGTGTCCAAATGAGGGAGGCTCCTACCCTATATATATTAATCAATAGACAGGCTTAATAACCCAACAGGGCCAACCTTTCCTCCCAAATAGGGTCGAATTGACTTGGGAGACTCAAAATTACATTTTAATAATACTTTTGTGGGTACTACTGATCCGACTTACAACAGAGGTTTTACCTGATGACTTTACATGACCAATTACATAAATGACATCGCTAATCGAAGGAACAACATCTACATAAGGTGAAATAATAATAATAATAATAATACAAAATAGAATATCTTCCACAGTTACATTTCTTTAAGACTCCCTCTTAACAAGGAAGGTATTCTATAACAAAAGACAACTGTATATTTAACTGCTAAGTCTATACATCATAGGGAGTTCTAACAACTACATTAACATCATCATCATCAGTGGAACATCATCATCATGGAGCATCACATATCGATCATCATATCATGAGCACATCATCACGATCATCACATATAATCACATCATCATGACTATCTATCATGAGTATCGCATCTCGACACATCATCACAAGCATCACATCTTGACATGTCATCATGATCATTCCATCTTGTTGCATCATCATGAGCATCACATCTCGTCACATCATCATGAGCATCACATCTCATTGCATCATCATGAGCATCACATCTTGTCATGTCACCATGAGCATCACATCTCGTTGCATCATCACAAGCATCGCATCTCGTTGCATCATCATGAGCATCAAATCTAATCGCACCATCGCGAGCATCACATATCGTCACATAATCATGAGCATCACATCTCGTCCCATCATCACAATCATCAAATATTGTGTGAGCATCATCATCTATGGCATCATCTCGAGCATCACATATCGAGCATCATCATCTATGGCATCATCTTGAGCATCACATATCGAGCATCATCATCATCTCAAGCATCACCATCATCTCAAGCAATACCTGCAATAGAATCAATATACAAATAGTGTGTTGAATCACCCACCATATAAACAATGTTGGAACATCATTATCTGCAACTGAATGCGTGGTGTTGTCCATAAATGAATGCAGGAGCACTCTCATCAAGAGAGTACTGTCGTCCATAGGACCATCCTCAACCTGTAACTACTAGGACCACTCTCAATAAGAAAGTATTCTTGTTCATAAGACCATCCTCAACAAGGATACTATCGTTCACAAATGAATGCAGGACCACTCTCAACAAGAGATTACTATCGTATGCAAGACCATCCTCAGTCCACAAGTGCTAGGACCACTCTCAATAAGGGAGTGTTCTTGTCTGCATGACCATTCTTAACTAGGATATTGTCATCTGCAAATGAATGCAGGATCACTCTCATCAATAGAGTATTATTGTCTGCAAGACCATCCTCATCTGGCAAGTTCTAGAACCACTCTAAAAAAGGGAGTGTTCTTGTCAGTAGGACCATCCTCAACCGAGATATTTCCGTTTGTAAATGAATGTAGGATATCATCTGCAAATGAATGTAGGACCACTCTCATAAAGAGAGTACTATCATCAGGAGGACCATCCTCAGCCTATAAGTGCTGGGATCACTCTCAATAAGAGAGTGTTCTTGTCTGTAGGAACATATCTTGTTGGGATCTTCCTATTTGAAGATACAACCAGCCTTCCAAGGATCTTCCTTTTGGGGATGCCACCAACCATGTCAGGATCTATCCTTAGCAATACAACTAGTCATACTGGGATCCACCCTCGGTGATGTCACCAACCATGTAGGGATCTACCCATGAAGATACGACCAGGTTCTATGTACAGTGACCAGACCACTAGGGATCATCATTCTTCTCTTGTGCATTTACAACTTCATCATCCTTCTCTTGTACATATGCAACTTCATCATTCTTCTCATGTACACCCGTAACTTCATCATTCTTCTCTTGTACATTTGCAACTTCATAATTCTTATCTTGTACATCTGCAACTTCATCATTCTTCTCTTGTAGGTGATTGCATAAAATCCTTCCTACAAGTCAAATACATCAGTTGCATGGTTGGAAACATTTCATAATATTCAAGACATATTCACAATGACAAATTCTTATGCATAATGATATGTATCATACATTCATGTAACTATACTATCTAATACAACATTCATCCATATCCTGTATACATGTGGTAACTTTTTAGATGCCTTCCATCTCTACCAAGGCATTATTAAGAGTTTGCACTACTCCCAACATGTCAGCTAAGAGGTTTCATTCTAGATAAGTAGCAATGGAATGTTGTATAGAACCACAGGCCACTTACCCATCACATGCATATTAGTAGTATAATGTTCATCAATGCAAACGCTCTATCATACATAGTACATTTCCTTGAACATAGATATATACACAACTAAACAATGTTATTTAGGAAACTAGATATATATGAAATGACAATTCAAATACTTATTTTGTTTGTTTGGTAGACTCCCTCTTGATGTTTATCTCCTTACATGAATTACTAAATTCTTCAACAACGTGTTCTACTTCATCGTCTGATTCTGAGGACATGTGCCTATCATGCTCATGATAAAAAAGGATGAGCGAGTATTCTACACCACAAATCACATAGGACCTGTGTACTAGTGTTGAATCTATGTGTCCCTACAAATGCATCCCTTCTTATCCAATGTTGAAATGGATAAGAGTGTGATCTTCATCTTCATCGGTAGAATTATTTTGAATCAAATTACATATTACTCATCACTCGAGGAATCTTCCCTTGTTTTCTTTTTAGCTGCAATATAGTCATCATCAGGTGCACTGAGAGCAACATCGGTCTGCTTTTTGCAACATCTTGGAGTGATATTTCTGTCGGTAGCATTGCCAACCCTATCGAAGTCATCATGTCCCTACAAGCAGATCCTTTGGTCTCTCGCATGTCTGAGGCCATACTCAATTGTATCCTTCAAGTACCTTACCACATTCTTTGCCTCAACTATGTGAACATATCTTGAATCCACCATGTACTGGATCAAAGTATTCACCGCAAAGAAAATATTCAGCCTCATGTTCATCAAGTACATTAATGAACCAAGCTTCTTCCGATAGATTATGACATCAACTATCTTTGAAGTAGGATCATATAGCAACTCCAAGTTTGGTGTCATTGGTGTACATTAAGAAAAATCTCCTCTGGATTTTGTCACACCTCTAATCCCAAGACTCACATCAAGATTCTCGAACTTTGAGATCCACTGTAGTCACTCCCTCTGAAGAGGAGCATCATCTTCCCTCTGCATCTTATACTCTCTGCATCGGGACATTCTGTATTGGAGTGACAGGTAGCCTCCTTTGTTGTTGATCTTCTATGTATCCATCTATGTCATCTCCCAGGATCACTAGATACTGATATCCTCCATCTCAAATTTTGTTACAAATTCATCTTGCACCCATCTATGAGCTTCTCGTCCTTTGTAGGCTTCCACCTTCAACCTTGTAGCAAAGGTTGACATCTACATCACTCTAGGTGATCTTCACTCTCCTCATTGTTAGGATATTTAGACACTTAGGAGTTAGTTAAGATCAACTTGTGTAATATATCTGTCAGGTAAAGTATGTTTCTTTAGTATGCATTTGTAAATATTCTAATCCGATGATCACGATATTTTCTAGACATACAGTGATCCAACGGTTCAACTTCTCCTAGATCATACCTACCATTGATCCATGGATTAACACCTGACTGGTCCATGATCTCTATTTAAAGAGAATGGAGGGTCCTTGGCTATTTGATCGATTATGAGAAGCTCATGTAACTTTCTTTCTTTTGCATAATAAATTGCTCCAAGTAGCTATTTGGCTGGGGCCGTGGACTATTTCCCTCTTGAGGGTTTTAACCACGTGATAAACATTGGTGTATTGATCTGTGATCTGTTTGTGTGAGTGGCTGCTCTTGGTGTTCGGTCTTTTGGGAGTACCCTGTGTACTCGAACACTCATCTAACTGTATGTGTTATCCCATAGGTGACTTCCGAGCTTGTACAAAACCTTCTATGCATAGGTGGTTCTCCATAGAGAGTTCCTAGTATTGGAAGTTGTTCTATATGCACTTCCACTTCATTGAAGAATTATATCTGGTTAATGGAGAAAATGTCTCGCTATAATATACTCCCTCTTTCTGAGAGAAACCATGAACCTTACTTTTTATCTCTTGATGATGCCATATGTTTCATGCTTAATATAGTAGATCCATTTGGAAGACATTATAGACTTCCATTTAGGTCTTGAGACCATATTCTAGACATCATTCTTCATGATTGGTACTCCTCGATTATATCGTCCTTCCATTCTTTCTTCTTGGGACATTCTTCCGCCAATTTTCCTTTTTCATCATAAGTGAAGTATTTTTATTCTTGTGAGAACATTCTTCCTTTTTGTTCTTTATCTTCTTGGTATGAGCTATTAGGGCTTAATTGTCATCTTCATCCATCTCTTCTTCTTTTGCTATCAATCGATATTATTCTTGCATGCATTCCTCCCATAGGTGAGATTTCTTCTAGTACAAATTCCTTTAATGGATTATTCCCATGATATTGGGAGACCATTCAATGTAGTCATCTCCACTTTCATTTCTTCGACATTGTATCCAATAGCTTATAGTTTCTCCTTGATTTGGGAGACCCTTATCAAGTGAGATTGAATACTTTCTCACATATACATCTTCATACTCTTGGTATGAGTCCTCAAATTCATCTTCATGTTGATGCTTAACATATTCTTGGGAGTTTTTCAAATATGATACATGTGGTATCAATTGGTCCTTGGTGGAATCTGCAATGATCTTCTTGGATTCTTTAGCTTTGTCCTCATCTCCCTTTGGAACTGCAGCTCCTCGTTTAACATAATCTTCCAAGTCATTCTCTTCTAGTATGAGGAGCACTCTATACTTCCATGCCTGAAAGTTCTCGGATCCTTTATGCTTTTCCTCAAGATTGGTATTGTTTTTTGTCATGATAAAGTGAGAACTTCAAATGGAAATAGAGAGAATAGAACGTACCAATGAGATTGCTTCAATTGGATGCTTGCTTCAATGTTTTTTTGGAATATTGCTTCTAGTGGACCTAGGGTTTGATGGTGAAACCCTAATTTTTCAAATTAGGTAACTTTCAAATCTAATTGGATAGAAAGATGCACCTCATCAAAGCAAATTGAGTAGCATACTCCTTTTTCCAAAACTGTGGACAAAACTGCAAAATATCCGATGCCTTAGTTTTACTGGCAAGAGTGTTAGGTCAAAAATTAAAAATCCATAGAATGAGAAACTCTCTCCATAGAAGGATGCACACCTCTCATGGCGAGTTCGATGGTCCTCCTTTTTCAACTGATAGGTGGAGGGAAGTGCCCAGAATAAGAATCTCGAGTTTCTTCAATTTCTTCTACAGAATTGTTGGATATTGATTGTGTTGTATCTCCGAAATTCCTACTCCCCAATTTATGAAAATTCTCCCTGATATAGATAGAGTTGTCTTCTTTCCAACCCCATAGGTTAGAGTAGGATTGGATTCAGCAAGTGGAACTTATGCTAAGTTTCCCAAGGTGACATGTTTGAGGATTGTTCAGTATAACTAACTTGTATAGATTGTCACGTGTCACTGTTTCAACTTCAGGGTCTGATACTCACACCACAAACTACAGTATATTCCCTATATACAACATCTTGTGAAATTCGATTGGATCTTCCTATATTGATATATAACAATTCTCCCTAGGTCACATATTTAATATTGAATTATGGAACAGGTTAGAACCCTGATATGGAGGAATCATATCTCTTAAGTATAGGGATTTTGAGGATGAAAATCATCCTCAAGGTACATAAATATATCACCTTTGACCTTTCCAAGTTTAAGCTCCTGAGAATTTACCAAACTCTAGTTATAGAGAATATTCCAAGATGACTAGATTTTGCCTTTTAGGGTTTTCAAGCACAAAACCCTAATCTCCAGTAGCTTCAATTGTAGCAGTATATTGGCTACACAAAGACTTCTTTCAAGGTGGATATGATACCATGTTATGATTTTGATGGTTATACAAGATCTAAAACATTTAGCATCATATAATCATAACCATATGCAAAAGGATCACTGGAAGAAAGACAAACACAACCACACAAAAGAACACAAAGATTTATCCTAGGAAACCCTCGTGGGGGAGGAAACCTATCAAAAATTCCTCGATATAGAATTCAACCAAGTATAGTGTAAGACCCCAATAATAATACTTGTAATACACCAAGAATATTACTTGAATGATTCCTCTCCTCCATATGGACTACTCCTCTCTCTAGTGCAACTTTTTGAGTTCTGAGTTGTGTCCAAATGAGGGAGGTGCCTCCCCTATTTATACTGATTAGTGGAGAGGCCTAGTAACCCAATAGGGTTGACTCTCCTTACAATTAGGTTTGAATTTCCTTGGGAGACTCAAAATTACATTTTAATAATAATTTGTGGGTACTAGTAACCCGACTTACAATGGATGTATTACTCAAGACTTTACATGACCAATTACATCAATGACATCCCTAATCGGACGAACAACATCTTCAGAAGGTGAAATAATAATAATAATACAAAATATAATATCTTCCGCAGTTACATTTCTTTAACATCAACCTTGTGATTTTATTTTTAAATTAAAAAAAAAAATGGTTTCGCATTTTTTGGTGCGACAGAGTTGTTTAAACGCACCAGTGTGTTAATAGTAATAGGGCATCGATAATGTCAAGCTTGTTATTTCTAAATTTCTTTTTTAAAAAGCGCTTACACATTTGTCGATGCAGTCAAGTTGTTCTAACATAGCAACGCGTTAATTGTAAGCACACCATTTTGATTACCGGTGCTTTATAATATATAAGTCATACCGAAAAATGCCTATATGATTTTATTATTATTTTGTTTTGGTTAACAATACATTCAAGAATGAGAAGCATCGTTGCGTTGTGTATATTGAAATGTACCGAAATGGCAAACTAATTTTTCTAATTTGAATATATTTAATTTATTTGTATAATATACATAATATATTCTCTATTTAATGGCCCAGGTTGTTTATTGATAGAAAATGCATGATAACATTTCAATGAACTACAGTTCTAGTCGACATGGTGGGAGCACATTCAATTTTGTGAAGAAGGGAAGTTCTTTGTAATTTCTATATTGAATTAAAATGTTTGAATTATTTGTAAATTTAACTAATATGTATTGGTTAATGTGTGACATGTAGAGCTAAAAATTAAGGAATATTGATAAGATTCTTTGCAATCTAAGTGAAGAAGAGAGTAAACTATTGATGGAAAAGTTGCATTGAAGGGATGAATGAAGTGAATACAAAAGAAATTGATGTGAATTTTTTCTTGAATTATGAGTAATAATGTACTTAAGAATATTTGCTAATATGTTTCAAACAATCTAATTCACATATGTTGAATGTTGACTAGAATTGTTGGATATAATTGTGTCGCAGGAGGAGCCTTTCAACAACAACACGCTTCAAATGTATGAAATCTTTGATTTTTTCTATTATGTACATAGGAAGACAAGGAAAAAAAGGGTTGATAGCAAAGTTTGTGAGTAGTTATGATTTCCTTATAACAACTTAATATTTCATATTGGATGTGATGTACACACACACACACACACACACACACACACACACACATATATATGTGCGTGCGTGTCTGTGTGTGTGTGTGTGTGTGTGTGTACAAACACACACACACTCACATATAGGAATTGTTGCACGCGAGCACACACACACACACACACACACATATGCATGCATATATATATGTATAAATATACAACAATTCCTATATATATATGTACATGCACACACATATACATACATACATATAGGAATTGTTGTCAGTGCTTGAGCCACTTGCATGACTTGGGGTTATTTGACCGTATGTTTTGTTGATTACCTTGATTATTTTCTTCTTCTTCAACTTCCATCTACAAACACAAAAATAAAGTGTAATGAGTGTATCTACATTGTTGGGAATAATGAAAACTAAAATAAATAATATACATGACTACAAATTCAAAAGTGGCATACCATACAAAGAGTTGAGTACTAAATGACACACATTATTTCAAAACCAAATATCATGCCTTCTCTTAACAAGTCTTTTGTTGGCTCCACTCCATACTTTGTTTCCTGCAAATAATTTTAAATCCCGTAACAAATCATAAATTTAATATAAAGGATTTTTATTGTTCTCTTAATTATAAAATGAGAAAAGTAAAACAACATAAATACATACAAATTCCACAATTAATTTTTGATACCCCAGCATATCTTCACAGCCCTTACTTAACCCTATGTCAATCAATTCTTTTGATGGCTCTTTTTTTTGTATGTTAACACTTTTTGATGCCCCCACCCCCACTCCCCCCCATACATACACATGTGTGTGTGTGTGTGTATGTAATACATATACATACACATACACATACACATATACACATATACATATACACACACCAAACACCTTTGGATGTTTTCAAATAAGTGTTAACATACAAAAAAAAATATCCATCAAAAGAATTGATTGACATAGGGTTAAATAAGGGTTGTGAGGATATGTTTGTTATAGCGGATTTCACCACACTAGGTGAATCACACATTGTATGGCCTTCCCCTGTCTCGCTGCAGACTCATTAGCCCCTATGGACCATTTTTTTCCTTTTGATGTGTCCTTGATCATCCCTAAAAAAAATAAGAAAAGTGATATACGCGGCTTTTACCCCGATAACCACGTACATACGCGGATATTCCCCCTATAGTCATGTACGTCGGGATGTGTACATAATCCAAATCCTTTTGGAGCGTTCCTTGACTTGGATCTAACTCATATGACTCCTGGCCTTCCATATGCCTTGAGATCGCACAGATTCGACCTTTCAGTATCCCTTTGAAAAGCTATATAAGGAACCCCTTGAGACATTGAAAGCATACGAGAGAATTGAGAGTAACAAAACTATAGTCCATTGTTGCCAGAACTTATGCTTGAGTCTGCATCCCTTTGTCCCTTGGAGCACTGTTGTGTTCTTCCCAAGCTTGCCTTTTGCTAGTGAGCTTGCTATCTGAGTGATGGAGGATTGAGGTGGTGGATGCCCAAGTGGGGGATTCAGTTTCTCCAGTTCGTAGACATGCCGTCAGAGGTTGTCACTTGTAATCTCTGATTCATATTAATAGAAATATCTTTTCCTGTCCAGTAATGTGTATTTGAATGAATATTGTATCCATTGAAATATGTCAAATGCTTATACATTATTGATTATATATGCTAGGATAGGTCTAACACCATGATATATAGTATGCTTGTATTGTTTACTTATTGTTGAGGAAGTATTACATCAATTCAAGCTGAAGATTGGAAAGCTCAACGGGGATCTACTTCAACCGTCCAGAATAAGGTACGAGGTTTGATCCTTTAGTGTTAGACATTTATTTCTATTGCATATTGGGAAAGAATGATTTCTGGAGTCTAGCTGTCTGTTGTGGTACCCCAAGCCATAGGAATTTCTCTCCGTAACAGAATTGGCAACTCCGCTGGGGAGTTCCTAGTAATTGTCCTTTGGGGGTTGATTTCTTGGCATTCAATGTATTTGAATTGCTCTCTCTCTCTTATTTCTGTGTTGGGTATGGGGGCATGTATGCCTAGTAGAGCCTGATTGGTGTGAATTTAGTCTCAGCCTATCTGTTTGCCTTGGATTTGTGCATCTTTTTCTTCCTATACGCGTGTTTGTCACTTAAAGTCACGTATACACACGGTTTCCCCTGGGATTTCCGCGTATACACGTGGGTTCACTGCGCACAGTCACGTATACCCTGGTTTTTACCTTTTTGTGGAAGATAGTGGATTGCTGGGTGAATTCTGTTAGCTGCTGAGTCTCCTTTGGCACTGCCTGAGTCTGTTAATACCTCTGTTTCTGACCAGAAACGTTTTTTTAGCCTAAATTTTTTCTTTTAGGAAAGTTCTTGTCATGGCATCTTTGATTTTTTGTTTGATATTAGTGCATTAGAGTCCTTTTACCTTGGTGCTTTGCTGGAATGTTGTTTATGTGTGCTTGCAGAGTCTGGGGTGGGTAGAATCATTCTTTTGCTTTTTGTATCTCTTTATTTTCAAAAAATCCAAAAACATTTGCTTATCATCATGCATTGCATTTTGCATTTTGCATTGTACTTGCACTAGATCTAGATTTGCTTTGGAGTAATAATTAGGACTTCATATAGGGAAATTTGCATTCAACATTTGAAGAAGAAATTGTGCATTACACGTAGTACGCATACCCTGTTTTCATGGACACAATGCATTTGCATTGATTGTTAGGTGTGCATTTTTCTTATTGTTGCATCATAACACCATTAGTTGCACGACCATATCCTATTTTTGAGTAATAAAGCCAACTAAAATCAACGCTAATTAAAATGAATTACACTCTTTTCTTTTCTAGGGTGCACCAACAAGCTTAGGTTTTAGGATCTTGGAATAGTTCACTGAAAGTTAATTCTCCAAGATCACTAAATGACAACAACTAGGTGTCTGTCCAGGGAGTGTGAAATCCTTGATATAACCAGCATTCTCAGGATCCTCCTCTCAAAAGGGAGTTAAGCACGAGGCAATGTGAGTGGTTGTTGATTGGGATAACCCCTGGTCGGGAACTGTGTAGCACCAGCGATATAGCCAGGATTGTATTCGTATCTGGGGGCTCTTTCGAGAGTTTTGGGCTTTGCTACCCTGCCCATACGGTCAATCCCGCCTGCGACTGTCTACCTGAGCTTTGATTATATTGAGGTGACCTTAGTGACCTTACCTAGGATATCAAGGGGGTACTTGTAGAGGTTATTCTGCATGTGTCCCAGCCAGGTTGGGGTCAGACAGCACAGTCGCTTTACGCATTGAAGCTGAGGGCCACAATAATTGGTTACGTACCTCCGCTTGTGGTGACAAGGGCCTCTCAAGCCTCTCCTAGGTGAGACATACCGGCCACATTCAGGAGCTCACTTATCCAGCCCTTGTTTGATTGCATTTGGCTTTAGATTTTATTAGTGATTGCTCTGTGCATGGTAGTTGGCCTAGGGTTGACGTAAATAGAGAGTCTTTGCTATTTTTTGAGTCATTGTGGAGTCGGGTGCGGTTCCGCGCCGTTCTCGTCGTTTAGCAGGACTTCCGCCTTCTAATTCTCCTCCTCCTTTGGGAGAGGGACCTAGACAGTCCAGGCAGAACATGTCACACATTGATTCACACACCATGGGAGATCATTCAGAGGATACATCTGAGCCACCTCCTCCCATTCACGTTGACGATGGGGAATTCACGCCTACTTATGACCCTTCACCCGACCTAACTGAGTTAGGACCTGTGATTTTGGAGATAGGAACCATGCATGATAGACCTATTCATTCTAGGGTTGACCCCTTGTTGACACATTACCGGTATGGAATGCCAGAAGATGCCGAGACTCACTTTGAACCCGCTAGTACTAGCTACGGTAGTTATGCTACGACTGGTTTTCCTATGCATGATTTGACATTTCATGTCGAATCTGATTTTGAGCCTAGCACTATGCCTGGGGGAAATCCCATGCCTTACCTTGCGGAGAGGTTTGGGAGTAATAGTCACATTGCACCTTCCATCCCAGTGGTGGAAGCTCCATCTTATATACCTCCTAGGTCTAGAGTTAGTGATCCGATAGGGATTCCAGGTCCCAGACGAGTGACGATAGGCACTAGTACATATCTTCTTACAGAGATTCCTTCATCCTCGCTTCCGAGTTCTTCAAATGTAAACCCTCCACCTTACTCACGTGGTCCTTCGAGTCGGCATGTAGCTACAAGTCAGATCCGTACTGCGATTACTAGACCAATTGTGTCTCAAGCCTACATACCACCCGTGGTTTCGGGAGGTTATGTTCATGTTTCTAGAGGTCAGATTGCTACTTCCACGACATATATCCCTACTTCCGGTATGTATATTCCTACTTCTGGAATGTATATCCCTACCTATGGAGTGTCTCATGGGACATCGCAAGCGATGACCTATGGACCCTATTATGGGACACAGTATGGACAGGTCTCTTCACCTTACAGAGGCGGGTATTCACAACCTGCTTCTCTCCTAATTACGGCTTTGTAGCTCCTACTAGTCAAGGTCCACCTCATTATGGTACTTCCACGCCACCCTATACGGGTCATACAGGAGGAGGTCACTATGGCCAAGGTCATGGTGGTAATCAATCCTATATGAACCAGGGAGCGGTCCATAGGCCTCATCATCCTAGGCTCCCTTTCCTCGCGACACTCAATCTACCTGACTTATCAAGACTTACAAACGATCCTGTGGCTCATGACTCGGCTTGGCCGGCTGTCCCTACCAAGATTCCTTTGGACATACCTAAGTTCGAAGGCAAACTAGGAGAGGATCCGAGCGAACATGTTACGACATTCCACCTATGGTGCTCTTCCAATTCCTTGCATCAGGACTCAGTCTGTCTGATACTATTTCAATGCACCCTTACAGGGCCTGCGGCGAAATGGTATATAGAGTTACCTAGGGGTGCCTTTACTATGTTCAACGACCTTGCGATGACTTTTCTTAATCACTTCCAGCTACCAGTGTGCTATGATGTTGGTACTGAACTCTTGTTGAAATTTCGGCAAGATAAAGCCACCCATATTTCTGATCATATTCAGGAGTGGCGTAGACGGAAGAGATTAATTAAAGCCTTTATACCGCCGGAGTTCCTCCTTGAGTGGTTCCTCAAATATTTATTGCCATATATAGCGAAGGATGTTTCCACATCCGGAGTGCAGAATGAGGAACAAGCCATCTTTAGGGCACAGGAACTAGACTTGATCTATGCTCAGTCTGTTTTGTTATATGAGATTATACCTAATGCTCCTCGTTCTAGTTTCGATCCCAAGGTCAAACCTGGACCACATGCCGATGACATTGTGGGTTGTGCAAGTAAGAAACCTGCAGGTTCGTTTGTGAAACAAGTTGCTCAGTTGTCAATCAACCAATCTGCCTCGGGACAAGCTACGACATCGTCTTAGCCTGCCCAAACGACGAATGTACTTGCTGTGCAATCGTCCGACCAGAAGGGTAACCAACAACCCGGACAGAATAGAAAAAAGGGTAAAAACAATAATAATAAAAAGGGTGGGAATAAAAACGAGAATGCCAATAATAATGACAAGAACGGTAAAAATGCTGGGGGGGGACAAGCAGAATAAACGTAAGGTTAAGTTTCCTTGCAAGCTATGTAAGGATGATCACCTCACTTACTTGTGCCCTAGAATGGATGAAGCTTCGAAGTTCATAGCACAGGGCCCAGCTGTGTTAACGAACCCTTTACCGCATAACCAGAATATGAACTCAAAGTCCCATGATCAATCTAGTGATGAAGATCCAGCTAAAACTAGTGGTCGTGGGTGCATTAATATGGTCCGTGCCGTGAAAGTTGTGACACGTACGAAAGATTATACTTCGTCACAACCCAACCCAGGCAAAGAACCTGATCCACCAGGAACCCCTTTGCGCATTGAGAAACCTATGGATAAACCTGAGGCTACACCTCGCATTCCTAAGGGGGTACTTAAGCGTTCGGGGCATAACCCAAATGCCCGAGCCGCCCAGAATTATTTAGTTGTCGAGGACTTGGGCCATACTCCTTGTGCGATGTCTGCATTGGAAGTGCTTCAGAGTTGTCCGTCGCAAAGGAAGGCTTTGCTTTCCGCTCTTGGTGTGAATGGTGATGATTTTTCCTCAGTGATCAAATTTGAAACCGCAGGACATCAGCCTCACTTGCCCTACTATGTGTCCCTTTTGGTGCATGTGGAATGTCTTAATATGATCGTCACGCGCACTGTGATTGACGAGGGCGCTGTTGCTTCTGTGATGTCTTTGTCTTGTTGGAAGGGTCTCGGTTCTCCTAAGTTGTCAAAATCTATGACCATGTTAACTGCTTTTGATGGGAGATCGTTTAGGCTGCACGGTATCCTTCCTTCCCTTAAAGTCCGTTTGGGAGGGAAGACCGTTGCGATAGAGGTTGAGGTGGTTGATGCACCCCTTGACTACAATCTTTTACTGGGAAGGAACTGGATGTATAATATGCAAGCCGTTGCATCTTCCGTGTTTCACGTTGTATGCTTTCCTCATAATGGGAAGATTGTAACAATTGATAAAATGGCATTCAAGAATCCACCTGTTACTGCATCTTCGGAAGCTTCGGTTCCAAAAGTTGAACATTCCCAACCGGCAACTGGGAGTGTGGGTGCAGCCATGTATCCATCCATCATGGGAACCTTTAGTTGTCCCGCACCCGTCCTCATGACAGGATCTAGTTTCGATGGTGCTTCGACGTCTACGAGATTGGTGCCTTTTCGCACAAGTCATATGGGATATCCTTGGATTCTTCCTTCACCAAGTCCTTCGAGTGAGGCCATCGAGACGAGCGTGCTGTTGCCTGCAGTCATGATAGCTTACCAAGCTAATCTCCAGTCTGCTGCAGAGCCTTGTTCTTCCTCTTCATGGACGGAGGAGGAAGACCCCTATGTGCTACCAGCATGGGCAGTACAGTCTTCTCATGCCCATGACTACCTTGATATGGTTTTCCCTTCAGATGAAGCGATTATTGAGGCTATGTCGGGAGTTGAGCCACCATGGGAGGAACTTCATCATAGATCATACTTCCTTCCAGAGCTTGACCTTTTGGAGCATGAGGATTATAGGGAGATTCTTAGTCAGAAAGTTGGTAGAACCATGGTTCCATTAAGCTCTCCTGGTCAGATGGCTGATGGAAACATGGCGAACATATCGTCAACTATTCCTATCAACATTTCTCACAATCCTGGTACAATTGAGAATGTCTACATTGGGGCGGATTGTTCCCAAGATGAGATTCTGGAGTATACCAAGCTATTCAAGGAATTTCGTGATATTTTTTATTGGTCTTATCATGAGATGCCAGGGATTGACCCTCGGATTGTTGAACATGAGATTAAGACTTACCCCAATGCTAAGCCTGTTCGACAGCGTTTACGCGCGGTGAATCCTAGGAAAGCACCCGCCATAAAGGCAGAGATAGAGAAGCTATTGAAAGCTGGTTTCATCTATCCCGTTCCCTTGATGGAGTGGGTTTCAAACCCCGTTCCGGTGGATAAGAAATAGGGAGTGATATGTATATGCACTGATTTTCGTGATTTAAATCGTGCCTGTCCTAAGGATAACTTCCCCACACCGTTTATAGATCAGATTTTGGATGAGTGTGCGGGTAGTGAGGTGTGCTCCTTTATGGATGGCTTTTCCGGGTATAATCAGATTCAAATTAAACCTGAGGACCAACATAAAACCGCATTTATTTGTCCTTGGGGAACATTTGCGTATCGAAAAATGCCTTTCGGCCTTAAAAAGGCCGGAGCTACGTTTCAGCGGGCGATGACCTTGATCTTCCATGATCTCAAGTCCATTATCGAAGTATTTTTGGATGACCTCACTGCTCATTCTCGCATGAGGATGCATCATTCTTATCACTTGAGATTGGTGTTCGAAAGATGCCGGCACTATGTTGTTAGATTAAACCCTCATAAGTGCATCTTTTGTGTGAAATCAGGTTGTTTGTTAGGATTTATCATTTCGAAAGAGGGTATAAGAGTCGACCCTTTGAAGGTTGAGGCAATACTTTAGTTATCTCCCCCGTGAAATATTCGTCATCTTTAGTGTTTGCAAGGCATGGCAAACTTCCTATGAAGATTTGTTGTCAACTTTGCCAATTTGACTAGAGGTTTCATGCGTCTCCTGAAGAAGGATACTCCCTTTGAATGGTATGAGCAAGCCCAGGAGTCCTTTGATGCACTTAAGCGAACCCTAGCATCGGCCCCGATGATTAGTCCTCCAAATTATAGCCATGATTTCCTATTATATGTGGCCGCATCTTTAGAGACGATTGGTATGGTTTTGGTTCAAGAGGATGAGGAGCTCCAGGAGCATGTCATATATTATCTGAGCCAAAACTTTATTGACATAGAGATTCAGTATTCTCATGTCGAGAAGCTTGCCTTAGCTACCATACATGCGGTGCAGCATTTGAGACATTATATTCTCCTTCGCCAGACCTTGGTTGTTTCCCATGTCAATCCGTTTCAATTCATCCTCACACGTAGGATGATTGGGGGAAAGTATAATAAATGGATTATCATCATGCAAGAGTTTGATCTCGAATTTGTTTCGGCAAAATTGAAGAAATCTTTAATCTTTGCAGAGCTCATATCGGATTTTTCGAGCGAGGCTGAGGAGTTGGTATGCGAAGATACGTTCGTTGATGAACACATTTTCTTAATGTCAATGGCTGACCCATGGTATGGGGATATCATAGTCTATCTGCAAACACAGAGGACCCCTACTCACCTCTTGCGAGATGAACGACGATGATTACATCACGTCTCCAAAAACTACCTCATAGTGGACGATACCTTGTACCGACGTGGAGTAGATTCCCTTTTACGACGTTGTTTAACTCATGATGAGGCTGAAGTAGTGCTTAATGATTGCCATAGAGGGGTGTGTGGTGGTAATTTATCTGGGCTTTCTACAGCTCAAAAGATTTTGAGAGAAGGTTATTTTTGGCCGTCGATCTTCAAGGATTGTATTGAAGCGGTCAAGAGGTGCCACCCTTGCCAGGTGTTCGCACGTAATATGCGCTCAAAGCCTGCCCTGTTACACCCTATTATCACCGTCGGTCCCTTCACCAAATGGGGGCTCAATTTTATGGATTGCAACCCAGCTTCGGCTGGGGGGCACCATCATATCATAGTGGCTGTTGATTACTTCACAAAATGGGCTGAGGCAATGCCTACAGTAAAATCCGAGGGGTGAGACAGCCGCTCACTTCATATTCAACCAAATCATTTCTCGGTTCGGGATTCCGAGAGAGCTTGTCACTGACCATGGCTCACACTTTCAGAACCGTATGATGGAAGAATTGGCATCCAAGTTAGGGTATAAGCAAGAGCACTCCTCTTCTTACTATCCTCAAGTGAATGGACAGGTTGAAGCAGTGAATAAATCACTTAAGTCCATTCTCCAACGAACCATCACACAAAGCAAGACGAATTGGCATATTATGTTATACCCTGCTTTGTGGGCATATCGAACCGCGGTAAAGACTGCCACTGGTTTTTCTCCATATCAGCTTGTGCATGGAGTGGAGTCGATATTGCCGGTTGAATGCGAGATTCCTTCGTTGAAGTTATCCGTGGAACTCTTACCAGACACTTCACCTTTGGAGGAGCGTTTGGTTCACCTTGAGCAACTTGATGAGCAGCGTAGAGATGCCTTGGTGACTCTAGAGGTTAATAAGCGTCGCGTAAAGGCCCAATATGATAAGTCTGTCCGTCCGAGAGTGTTTAGTGAGGGAGACTTGGTCCTTTTGTGGGATCAATCGAAAGAACCCTTGGGGGCAGGGAAGTTCAATCCTATGTGGCGTGGTCCTTACATGGTCAAGTGTGTGTTAGAGAAGGGTTCCTACAAGTTAGTGGATTACGAAGGGACGGCCTTGGCAGAGCCTAGAAATGGGCTCTATCTCAAAAAATATTTTGCATGATCTTTAGCCAAGGCTGCTTGTTTCATATTATTGTACAGCTTTTTTGCATAGTTAGGTCTTGTTTATCGTGATTGAGTTTGTGATTAGTTTCCATTTCTTGTGGCAGATGTCAATGGAATCTTCCACCTACATAGGATTCGCGGATGGTGCAAGTTGTCACACTCAGCACTCAGCCTCAGCTGCTTGGGTGATTTATACTGCTATGGGTCAAGTATTGTCTTCAGGAGGTGTATGTCTACGGCCATCTTCCAACAATGTTGCTGAATATAGTGCCGTTATCGAGCTTCTACGGGATGCCATTTCGCATGGTGTTCTCTCTCTTGAGGTACGTCTTGATTCAGAGTTAGTAGTGTCACAGCTCAATGGTTTGTACCATGTTAGAGATCCAACGTTATTGAGGAGATTCTTACGTGTGAGATTGTTAGAACGACAATTTGAGAGTATAACATATATACACATTCCAAGAAATTATAATCAAGTTGCTGACTCATATGCTAACTACGTGTTAGATTGGAATTTGTTTCATTCATCATAAATTAATCATAAACACAATTTTTACACATGTAAATAAATAAACTGATCACCATAAAACTTTTTTATATATAAAAAATGTGGTAATACATAGTGTCATAATACAAAATTGGGGCTTTGAAAGCCACCATCATATACATGGTAGTACAAAATAGATACACTCCCAGGTGTCTAGTCCTGTGGAGGTGGAGGAGGGTTGTGATCATGATATGTCACCACGGCTCTAGCTAGCCACCGGAATAAACACACCCATGCACATGGTACACCCACCACCTGTCTCTGCATAGCCTCAGGCAAGTCCACGACTTGCGCCATGGGAACCCTATGAGTCAGTCGCACGAAGTTGGTATGGATGTTTTGGAGCGTTCGCTCCGCATCCACACCGGTGATATCGTCTCCTCTTTCCCTCTGTCTATGACGTGGGAAGCCCTCTGGTCACCGTGGTCCCACATCTGCACATGAATGGTAGATGTCATTATGTATTGTCACCCAAAAACATGTCTTTTTGATTCCTTATAATCAAGAAAACACAAAAAAATTAAATACTTCAAAAATTAAAAAAAAAAGAGTGAGGGTCAAGATTCGTTACCTATGTCTCCATATGCTGATCCAGGTGGCAATGGCATGTCCGGATCCCCCCGGAAATCTATCCCTGCATAGGGGTAGTCATCTATGGCAACAATCTGTCATCGCCACCATGGAAAAAAGTTGGTTGGATAGGGGTTGGCCACCCTACCACCCCCCAGTCTGCGCATCGTGTCTGCCCAACATCGTTGGGCTGGATCTCGAACCCCGTGGAGAGGAACATCCACTCTAGGGCTCAATCCTGGAACACGCTCGAAGAAAAATGTGCTCAAAATGCTGCTGAACCCAAATTTCTGTATCCTACCTGCCTTACACTCACTGAGCTGATGTTTCATGTTGCTCAGTAGTGAAGTACTCCAGTCGTAGATGGTCGGTGTCATACACTCCATCGCATAGAACATCAGTGGCCGAGAGGCCTGATGGAGTGATGCTAAGCCTGCTATCCTGCCTAGTGTCAGTAGTATGGCCTTTAGGCCCAGCACCTGTATAGTGTTGGTGGGAACTTGGCTCCCCACCTTCTCAGTCTCTGGGTAGCAGTACACAGCTATGTACTCATCGATAGTAAGCCCATGACCTGGCCCTCCTCGGGCATGGAGTTTCATCATCTCCCCTCATCTAGATAGACCTGTGATAAAATAGATATCCTCCACCTCAATGGTGAGGGACATACCGTCTATCCGGAAGGACTCTGAGTCTGGATCCCAATAGTCTACCAGCATCTGTAGCAGTCCTGGTTTGGCCCTCAAGCCACATAGGCACCAAAACTTGTAGAGTCCACATCTTCTTAGAGATTCTTGAGCCATTCTGTCGGCCCTTACTGCTTCCTCTACTTCACCATGCTCGCGTTCTCGCCACTCTAGCACCATCCTGCATGAGAATTGACCAAATGTCTGTTAGATTCTTGTAAATCCTTTTGCGCGGCGTCATACACGGTTGTTTTGCAAACAGCCGCGTATGTACGTGGTTTCTAGCCCCTTTTCCGCGTATAGCCATCCCTATACACGGAAAAAGCTTTGATACCCGCGTGGGCCGCAGCGCTCATGTAGAATTGGCCTTAATAAACTCATTTGACCATGAAAACTTGTAAAAATTATATTGAAATGCAAGCAGAGAGCATGAGTAAATACCTGGAAGAAACGGTTGTGAATTCCGCCGGCTGGATCTCCTGGAATTTGCAGTTGAAAATCAGAGCTCCAATGGGTAAAAGTTTCAAATGATTTCTGTTTTTTACTATTTATAGAAAATTTTTCAAATATTTGAAAATTTTTACCCCCTTTTCTATAGTTTTGACCGTTTCTAACCATTTTGGACTGTTTCTGACCTAATTTGTGATGTAGAAGACCATTTTCAGTGTCGTTTAAGCCTTTGGATTGACCCGTTCATACTGATCTCAGGTATAATGTCTACACTGGCATATAGGTTAGGTTCACCACCATTTGCATTTTGCATGACCTTATGACCATGTCACTATATCCTTAGGTACGAACCCACTCTATTATCTCACGGAACCTTCTTGCTGCTATAGAAGTGGCATGATATGAGTGGTAGAGCCTCACCTTACATGGGTACCCTAATTAGCGCCTTATTTGCATTTGGTGCCCATGCTGATGTTTCTCCCTTTAGGGTGTGGGAGTTCGTTGTATAGTATTGCCATGACATTTAGCAAGAGCCTCATACTCCTCTTGATCTTATGCTGGCCATGATCCCCCGGACTCCCTTGTATCAAGTTGTGGATGCATTAGCATGAGCTTTTCCTGTCTTATTGAACTTTATGCCGGCTTCCCTGACATTGCGTTTCAGCCATATAGCCCGAGCTTGTCTCATGTCTAGGCATGAAGAGCCTTTCTTTATATCCTTCGCAACTTGATTCCCTTTTTACCGGAAGGGGATTTTCCCCCGAGTGTCGATATCCTACACATGTATCCTTGCATTGACCATAGGTATGTTCCACTGCTTGGAACTAGTTTGTTTTCCCTCATGACACTCGTCTCCTCCTAGTTTGTAACTATAAAGCTAGTTTATTCTTTTTTCAAGCTTTTCAAATAACTGAAAAAGACCAAAAAAAAATCAAAAAACCAAAAAGCCGGACAAGAAAAGATATTATCTTTGGCAGCTGTCGAGTCGTGTCGCCTTCGAACAGAGCACTGTATATCACATCCATTGGTTGGGTTATAGTTTGACTTTAGGAGCTGTACTCGTTTATGTTATCTCCACCGACTGGTTATGCTTCCAGTCCCTATGGAGCCTCTATTGATGCCTCCTGCGTCATAGATATGTCCTAGTTTGTATATCGAGTCTATGATACCTTCATTCAATCACCATACGCCGTTATGCTCTTGTTCAAAGGAAGTTGAAACCTGAGTCGGCCATTCCTTAGTTATCTTGACTTTGCATGTCGGCCATTCCCGGTACAGTTACTGGTTCGTGCACCTTATGATCGAGTCCTTCCACATTATACAGCCTTGCTGAGTACCTCATGTTGGATGATGGGGGATGCCTTAATGCCCTCCTTCCAGTGGATTTCATCCCATCGACTTCAGATCATTTATTCTGGGATTGGAGTCTAGAGTCATTTTGAGTGCCTTGAGACTTGCAGTCATCAGTGGCAGGTTCTCTCTCCATCGACAGTTTTGGGAATACATCAATGTACCCTGATCAATGGATTCTTTCAAGTGTTTGACCTCAACACATTTATTCACACTTGTTAGTTTGCACTCTAGTACCTTGATTCCCATTTTCATTATTGGTGGGTGATCTCGCGTCTGTTAACGGTATACATCAATGACCGGTAATCAGACGATGGACTACTATGTTCGACCTCAACACCTCTATTCACATAGTAGGACATGTACTCATAGCGGTGTGTGTAGAAGACCTTCCAGATTGGTGGCATCCACTATATGATACCTCCTTGATCGTGCCAGTGTTCATGAGATTTCAGCTCTCGTGACTTGTTCCAGTATATGTCAGACATTTCTAGCCACCATGGAGATCTTGATCTATTGTATATCTTCAACCTTCGTGGAGATCAT
The DNA here is from genome assembly GCA_001517045.1 of Pseudotsuga menziesii. Lineage (NCBI taxonomy): Eukaryota > Viridiplantae > Streptophyta > Pinopsida > Pinales > Pinaceae > Pseudotsuga > Pseudotsuga menziesii. The sequence continues at coordinate 1,884 of LPNX010751902.1, read as the reverse complement.
GGTCCTTTGTATATCTTCATCATGGAGATTCTGATCTATGTATATTGTACGTGGCGATGACCACATATGTGTTATCATGTTTCATGCCTATTCATGGCCATTGTACTCTTATGTATCCGGGACTGCTATATGTATTTGCAGTTATATGCAGAGTTGTATTATTGTACTATGCTGATTGGGTGGCTGGTCTTCCATTTGGGTACCTTCATCACTCCACTTCTAGGATGGACTTATAATGTATTTCGGCCATCGTATAACCCCTCTGATCTCATACATTAGGGGGCATCTGTTATAGCGGATTTCACCACACTAGGTGAATCACACATTGTATGGCCTTCCCCTGTCTCGCTGCAGACTCATTAGCCCCTATGGACCACTTTTTGCCTTTTGATGTGTCCTTGATCATCCCTAAAAAACATAAGAAAAGTGATATACGCGGCTTTTACCCCAATAACCGCGTACATACGCGGATATTCCCCCTATAGTCGCGTATGTCGGGATGTGTACATAATCCAAATCATTTTGGAGCGTTCCTTGACTTGGATCCGACTCATATGACTCCTAGCCTTCCATATGCCTTGAGATCACATGGATTCGACCTTTCAGTATCCCTTTGAAAAGCTATATAAGGAACCCCTTGAGACATTGAAAGCATAAGAAAGAATTGAGAGTAACGAAACTATAGTCCATTGTTGCCAGAACTTATGCTTGAATCTGCATCCCTTTGTCCCTTGGAGCACTGTTGTGTTCTTCCCAAACTTGCCTTTTGCTAGTGAGATTGCTATCTGAGTGATGGATGATTGAGGTGGTGCAGGCCCAAGTGGGGGATTCAGTTTCTCCGGTTCGCAGACGTGCCGTCAGAGGTTGTCACTTGTAATCTCTGATTCATATTAATAGAAATATCTTTTCCTGTCCAGTAATGTGTATTTGAATGAATATTGTATCCATTGGAATATGTCAAATGCTTATACATTATTGATTATATATGCTAGAATAGGTCTAACACCATGATATATAGTATACCTGTATTGTTTACTTATTGTTGAGGAAGTATTACATCAATTCAAGCTGAAGATTGGAAAGCTCAACGGGGATCTACTTCAACCGTCCGGAATAAGGTATGAGGTTCGATCCTTTAGTGTTAGACATTTTATTTCTATTGCATATTGGGAAAGATTGATTTCTGGAGTCTAGCTGTCTGTTGTGGTACCCCAAGCCATAGGAATTTCTCTCCGTAACAATGTCGGGGTATAAAAAATTAATTGTGGAATTTGTATGTATTTATGTTGTTTTACTTCTCTCATTTTATAATTAATAGAACAATACAAATAGGCTTTATATTAAATCTATGATTTGTTACAGGATTTAAATTATTTGCAGGAAACAAAGTATGGAGTGGAGCCAAAAAAATACTTGTTAAGAGAAGGCATGACATTTGGTTTTGAAAGAATGTGTATCATTTAGTACTCAACTCTTTGTATGGTATGCCGCTTTTGAATTTGCAATTATGTATATTATTGATTTTAGTTTTCATTATTCCCAACAATGTAGATACACTCATTACACTTTATTTTTGTGTTTGTAGATGGAAGTTGAAGAAGAGGAAAACAATCAAGGTAATCAACAAAACATACGGCCAAATAACCACAAGTCATTGAAGTGGCTTGAGCACCTGACAACAATTCCTGCGAATAATGATGATCCATATATTTTGGATGTTAATGCAAGTTGTTGTATATTTTGAAATAGTTGTAAGTGAAAATCAGACATTTTGTATAATCCACTGGACATAGTGTCCCAATTGAAGTACAAAGGGTTACCAATAAGTATAACAATTACATGCATCTTAACATTTTGATTATTGTTGAATTTATGTTGTCTCAT
>LPNX010751864.1:7113-27507 GCA_001517045.1 Pseudotsuga menziesii | reverse complement strand
AAGAGATATGGAAAACAATTGAATCTTGGGAAGAAATATTTAGTAGTATAAGAATGAGGAATTGAAATGATGTTTGCTCAAAGATTGAAGCAAAGAGGACTTGGCGATTCTTCATGAGAAAAAAAGTCTATCTTTGATCTAAACAATGTACAAAATATTGTTGGTAAGAAATAATCAATGAAATTTATGATCAAGAATGTATAGGTCCCATTTGTAACAATTCTCAAGAATGAATATAAGCTATCAAATATTGTTTTCCCCATTTGGGTTTCCAAGGTAATCCTTGTTGTTTATGGTGATTAATAGTTGTGTGAATGTTATTCTCTATATGCTAGTTTTAATTATGGCATTATTTTGTTTCATGCAAATCAATTACAACACTCTTATTATCTTATGACACCATTGGTTGGGTTCCCTCAATCAATGGGTTGATTGGTTGATTAATTCCTTATGTGTATTCTAAGTAACTCATGGGATACAACCTGGTTTCTCATATTGGACACATTATTGGGTTATGTCATTGCACATTATTGCATTTATGTATCCATTAAATTACCCACTATATGATTATGTTTTAATTAATTTGTTTGTATGCATTCTAGTTAGGTAAACCACATGATATACCCTAACCTACTTTGTAGATTCTATGCAACTAGTATCGATGTGTTCACCTACATTAATACCCTTTGTCTTGTGTAAGTTAAGACATCAATATGTAAACATCATTGCAAAATATCATTCACAACCTATAGCGTCAAGCCTATAAGTGTGGGAATTTATTTACAACCATATATTCTTTTGATTCATTAATTTCTTTGAGCAACTAACTATACAAGTGTGTGTATTAACCCATGTCTATGGATATTGTAGTGATATGGATAAAGTGAGTATCTTTAGTCATAATATGGGTTTAAATATTTAATAAAAAGAGTGTGTTGACATAGTGTTTCACACATTTGTAAATAAAGCATCCTTCAAGCTCTCTTCACTATATCAGTGTCATTGACCTAAAGGTATCAATGCAATAACGTCAAAATACCATTTGTAAATGCATCATGGTTATATCAATGTGAATGACAAGGAATAGATTCAGCAAGTTTGATGGGTTGAACATTAAATAACATAGTATAATTTATTTTGGCAAGGTAGAGTTATAGTTACTTTGCATTAATGACAATCAGCCTTGGCATTTCAAATCCATCATACCAAGCTTAAAATCAAATCAGAAATAAAGTTTCCATATATGTTATTTAATATTATAAATATTATACAATTAAGGAAATACCAAGATTATAATTCTACTCTAAGCATTGATGCTAATGTAGATGGGCTGAAATTGAAAGATTGCATCAAGGCTCACTATTTAGTACTCTACCCTTTCATACATTGTCAATATTAATAATACACATATTTAGCATTGAAAAATATTTTAAAGAGCATTACCACCCTCTATATAAATGGAGGGCACTAGTTGATCAGTTAAGGGAATTCCTTAAGATTGGAAATTTTTTTTATAGGAATAATGATCAATATGTATTTATAAAATCATTTCTATAGATTTTAAAAGTATGATTTTTTATAACATTATTATTTTCTAATTTTTTTATAACTTTTGTAATTGATATAATAATTACAATATAGATTTTAAAAGTATGATTTTTTATAACATTATTATTTTCTAATTTTTTTATAACTTTTGTAATTGATATAATAATTACAAAATAAAAAATATATTGTTTTATTATAACCTTTAATCTATTTGGATTTTCAATACAAATAAAATATATTTCATTATAAACTAAGCTCTACACATTAAATTTTCATTATTTTTTTGAATAAATACATTATAAATTCATTTTCAAATAATATATTTATCTTTTTAAAATATAATTTTATTATTTTGAATTTATCTTATTTTATTATTAAAAATTCTCCACAATATCTATAGGTTAAAACTTATGAATATAAAAGCATCTAACCAAAAAAATAGGTAGCAAAACAATACTTTATAACAAATATTACTCATAAAATAAATCTACTTAAATTGCCATTACTTTTGAGATGAGCTAAATCTAAATATGCCCTTACTTTTTAGAGGAGCTAAATCTTCTTAAGAGAATTAAAGTTTACCAATTAATTAAATTACATCTTACTATATAGAATAATACATATATTTAATAAACTATTTTTTTATACGAAGAATATTAATAACTATTTTTAAAATAATTAAATTTTATATAACTATAATAAAATATATTTTAATAAAATAAAATAATAATAATAAAAGTATTTTTTTAATAAAATAATAATAAAAGCATTTTTTAGTTAAATCATTTTAATTGTTTTTAATTATAATATTGTGAAAACTTTCAACAATATTTTCTTTAGTTTTTATGAGCACGTAAGCATCCATCACATAACAAAAAAAAAAGTAGGATATCATATGGCACTTTATAGTAAGTGCAATCAATGAAGAAAATCCACTTAAATATGTCAATCACTTTTGGGAGCAGATATCGACAATTAAATTATATCTAACTGTATAGAATATTACATATCATTATATAATATATGATTAAGTAAAATATCTAACTTTATAGAATAGCATAACTTTATAGAATAACATATCATATATGACTAAATAAAATATCCAACTTTATAGAATAACACATCATATATGATTAAATAAAATATTTACTTAAATTAACAATAAGTGAGGCTATAGTAAGGCTTTTTTATTTCAAAAAACAAAGTTCAACATCAAAATTGCATATAAAAGATTTTTTATTAAAATCGTTTTAATAATGTATATTGTTTCATTAAAGACATAACTTAACTATTTTAAATTAATATTATCTTTTTACTTACCAATTAATATATATATATATATAAGGATATTTCGATAGTAACTAGCTCACGGTAGTATGTATATATATAGTAACTAGCTTACAAAAGAAATTAATATAGTCAAGATTAGAAAGAACTTTAAATTCCATGGGAAGAAAGGGTTTTCCATCTATGTGAGTCTATGAGCGTTGAGGATGAAAATCATTTTTTCTTAGAGTGCATTTCTTACACCCACATTAGATCTGAGTTTCATAATATTTATTGCAATACAAACCTTTATAACCTCCTAACTTCCCAAAACTATAGTGAGCTTGGAAAGCTTCTTGGCAATCTCTTTCAGCAGAAGAATAAGATTTTAAAGTAAACCAAGAATTATACTTATTAAGGTCCGATAGAACAAAGTTGGTCTGAGTGGACGCTAATCATCATCATCGTCATAATTTTAAAAATAATTGCATTGAGAGAGAAGCGAGGTGCTCTTTAGCCCAGTATGGGGGAGATCCTGTCACATTAGTCACGTTATGCTAGCCGACATAAATAAAAATATTAAAAAATTATATTACATATCGACTTAAATTAAAAAAAAATAAAAATAAACTAGCATAGATCCATTTAAAACCCAGATCCATCAAGTACAAGAGGGATCCAAATGGTAAAAAAATGTACACCTCAAGAAATTGGATCCCTCTCGGTGCGTGATAGATCCGGGTTTTAAACGGATCTTTTATAAAAAGTAAATTATACTAATTGAGCCTTTGTCACAAACCTAAAAATTTACACCATATTTTTTTTTCTTTTTTTATAATTTATATACTTATTCGTCACAAGGTGTTTTCTTAGTCGTAAGGTCCTTTTTACTTGTTTGCATGGATACATTTAAACAGACTTCTTAATTGTATGATGACGTGGCTTGTCATCCACCCGACATTGAGTATACTATCTCAAGTTAAAAACACAACTCTTGCCAAGGTGATGTGTTTTAAGTTTTTAAGAAATGAAATGTTTGATTTTGTTTACCTAGGATTTGGATTTTTTAGTCCCAATCCATATGCTGCTAGACATATGTTTTAAGTTTTATAACAAAGTTTTAACCCTATTGCATAAGGTGATGGCATGAGGGGGGTGCAAGCCCCATGACCTTTACATGTGATGAGGGAAGACATTACAAGGTATGACTATGTTTTAAATTTTTTCTGAAGTTTGGGAAAGCAGACAAGGGAGTTACAGGGTGGAGGCCAGCTCGCGAGGAAGGAGGGTTTTAATGAGGTTTTAATCTTTTTTGTCATAAGCCTTGGCTGCGAGTTGACAACGCAGCCATGCATAGTTAATGAAGTGGCTTACTCACATGCTTTTGTGGGAAGAATTGATCTTGGCCCTCCATATGCCTGATCCTTGTCATTGTAAAACCTTTAGGGTTTAATACCACATTTACTTGGTTGTGAGGGTTTCTTGTTTGGTTAACTGTGGTGGTTGCTAGAGGTTTCTCTCTAGAACTCCTTGTTGCACAATGATGCATGCTATGACCTCACTTATCAATCTGACATGTTTTTAATTGCTTACTTAGTTAATTGATAGTTATACGATGTGTTTTAAAATGGTGTTTACTGGCTTCTAATGGTCACTTAGCTTCCATTTCTCCTCTGCACAGTATTAGTTGTCTTTTTTGTGTGTGTGGTAAGGTGCAACTCAGTGTGCTTGCCTTCGATTTCTGGTTGAGAAGTTTCCTAAGCCTGAAATGGTTTAACAGTCAAGGAGTCAATACTTCTAGTTTTTTCAATTCTTTATTCCACTAGAGAGTTTTCGTAGGCTACAACAAGTGAACTCAGATTGGGTTTGTTTATTCAAGGAAAAGGAAAGGGAAGGAAATCTAGGAGGAGAAAACCTGTGGCCCTCAAAACATTTGATGAAGGTAAACTCTTTCTTCTGCATTTTCGTTTTAAGAATAATTTGATTTTCTATTTAAGAAATATGTTAACATTACTTATGTGTTTTGCAGGTGAGGCTGGGGTACCATGAACAGTCACCCGAACATTTTGGAAGATCCTGGATTTTCCATCATGGCCCAAGCCCTAATTCAAAGGTAATATTTTCATTGATACACATAGGTTTTAGGCTTCTTTTAAAGAGATTTTACCTACTCACAGTTTGCATTACTTGTATGTAGAATCACAGCTTTGGAAAACGGTTTCCAACTAGATTAAAACCTTATCTATGTGCATGAATGGTTTTGTAAGGGCCAGCATGAGCGATGACATGTTTAATTCCCCCTAAGAGAACCCCTACTATGTTCTAAGGTGTGAACACAAATCCTAAATATTTTTTATTAGGACATTTGTATTTTATATAACTACTATTATACTAACGTTAGCAGGCGTATGTGCATGTATACATTAGCACAGTTCCTTCAACTGTACACTTGGATCAATGCCTCAGATCAAGGTATGTCACTATTTAATAATGTATGCCAACGGAAGAGTTCCTAGGTTACTCTGCTCAGATGTTGGAAAAAATAAAGGGCTTTATAGCCTCTTTTGATTTTAAGATAAGTTTGAATATTAAAAAAGGTTGGGTTTGTATTTTGATTTGGAAATCCGTTGCAATTTGGTAAAATAGAATGCGATTTGGGTAAATTTGACTTGCTAACACACATCCATCGTGGATTTGAATACACAGTTTTTATTAAAATATTAATATGATTATGATGTAGATCCAATTTGGCTTGTAGTTGATTCCTCGATCTATAAATCTAATATCTTAAAATATAGAGTCTAGATTCATTGTGATTTGTTTAGTTGGATGTTTTGTTTTGGATCCGTTTTCTTGATATATATACAAGTTGAAACCGAATATTGTAATCGTATGTATATTTATGTTTATTTAACAGATATGAATTCCTTATAGGAATCCCTACAGCTCAAATATACTACGATGATATTATTTAATTAATTAATTTATATTATACCATATTGTATTACAAATCTGGGAGAGAAGCCTCTCGGCTCTCCTTATTGTTTTTGTAAATTTGTTTGAAGATATAACAAATTGATTGATAGATGATTAATTTAATATTGGAACATTTTGTAAAATCTTGTATAGTTTACAATTTAGATTTCTTGTTTTATTTATAAGAAAAGAAATTGTGATTTCTCTATTTCTGTGCATATGAAAATTAACTACTAACATAGTATAAAACAAGGATTTATAATTAACGCGTTAAAAATGGAAACTATTACAGCTGATTTTACCACACATGGTTGATCACACTTTTATGGCCTTCCTTGTCCCTCTGCAAACTCTTTGGACCCCATAGACCATTATTGTATCTTTGGTGTTTCTAAGATCATCCCTAAAAACACCTATTATTGGCTGTACATGACTTTTAATCCCTTTCTCGCATATATACGTAGATATTACCCTTAAGCCCTGATGGATAATAACTCCCGAATTCAATTCTATTCCATTGCTAATGCATACATTTATACATTTCATATGGTGGTTGAGATTCATCTTCCAACCAGCGTTTTCACCTTCCTATGTAACTATTCATATTCCTATTATGTACACTAACGTATAATCCTAACGGATTATATTCCAACAATACCCCCCTTAATCCGAAGGGGTGTTAGTAAGTCCGAGCATGTTTCTGAATATTTCAAACTTTTCTCGTCCAAGTGCTTTGGTGAAGATGTCTGCAACTTGATCATTTGTGGAACAATGTCGAAGATGGACTATCTTGGCCTCTACATGATGTCGAATCAAATGATACTTTGTGTTGATGTGTTTGGTTCGATCATGGAATCTGGGATTCTTAGCTAGCTTGATTGCAGAAGTATTGTCGATCAATAATAGAGTGGATTTCTCTTGTTTTTCTTGCAAATCTTCAAGTATCTTCCTGAGCCATACTATTTCTTTCGTTGCTTCAGCTGCAACCACATATTCTGCTTCTGTTGTTGAATTTGTCGGAACTGACTCTTTGCATGATCTCCATGAGACAGCTGCTGATCCAAGACTCATAGTGTATCCAGAAGTTGATACTCTTGTTCTCCTTATCGCCATCAAAATCTGAGTCTGAGTACCCAATAAGTTTGAAGTCATCCACTTTAGAGTACTTGAGTCCAACGTCTTGAGTCCCCTTCAAGTATCTTAGAACTCTTTTTGCAGCTGACCAGTGTCCTTCACAAGGTTTATGCATGAACCTTGAAAGTATGCCAACAACATAAGAAATATCTGGTCTAGTTGTTGTAAGGTAGATAAGACTTCCTACAAGTTGTCGATACTTGGTCACATCCTCAAATTCTTTTCCTTCGCTTGATGTGAGCTTCATTTTCTGTTCCATTGGAGTAGAGATAGGGTTGCATTCTGTAATGCAAAATTTGTTTAGTAGTTCTCCAACATATTTTTTCTGAGATAGGAATATGTACTTAGGATGTTGAGTGACTTCAATTCCTAAGTAATAGTGGAGATGTCCCATATCTGTCATTTCAAAGATCTTTTTCAAATATTTCTTTATGGATGCTATATAGCTCTCATTATTCCCTGTCATCAAAAGATCATTTACGTACACCACAAGATACACAACAGATCTTCCAACTTTCTTTATAAACAGTGTTGCATCATCAAGATCAAAATGTTTGAAATTTAACTTCAAAAGATGCTCGGTTAATTTTTCATACCATGCGCGAGGCGCTTGTTTTAGGCCATACAATGATTTGACAAGCTTGCATACCTTTTGTTCTTTTCCTTTCACAACAAATCCTTCTGGATGAGACATGAAGACATTCTCTTTCAAGTCTCTATTCAAGAAAGCAGTCTTCACATCCATCTGATGAACTTTCCACCCATTCTGAGAAGCTAAAGAGAGTAAGGTACGGATGGTAGCCCATTTTGTTGTAGGAGAAAACGTTTCTTCATAGTCAATTCCTTCCTTCTGTGCATAGCCTTTTGCTACAAGCCTCACTTTGTGCTTGTCAAGTGAGCCATCTGATCTGTATTTGTTCTTGTACACCCACTTGTAGCCAATCGGTTTGGTTCCAACTGGAGGGTCAACCAGCTTCCAAGTTCCATTCTTCATGAGTGCATCATACTCATTCTGCATAGCTTCTTTCCACTCAACTCGAGTAGAAGCTTCTTCAAAGGAAGTTGGTTCAAATTTAGCAGATAAATTAAATTCACAATCAAATGATACATCCATGTCATCACCTGAATTATCTGCTTCTCCTCCATCTTCATGTCTTTTTGAACTTATCGCTCCCGTCTTTCCAACTTCATCCGAATGGACACTTTCAAGTGTCTTTGTGGCCCATTTAGGAATCTTCCGTGATGGTCCTGGTTGATCAGCTGGTGGTGCTTCATCATTGGTTGAGAGTCTTCCAATTCTCTCAATCACATCATCCAGTTGAATCTCTTGTTGAGGTGAAGTAGTAGGAACTTCTTCATGCGGGGGAGTTGGTGCTTCATATGGAAATTCCAAAGGTTGATCCAGAATAGGAATCCCCCCTTCAAGGTTTGGAATTTCATATTCATTTTCAGAATATTTATTTGGATGAGGATATTTTTCCAAATGATCAAGTTGTCTCTCAATGGACTGGTCATTTTTATTAGTTGCAAGAAAAATGACATCTCTGGAAATAAAAAATTTCTTGTTTACCTCATCATACAAACGGTATGCCTTGGAGTATTCTTCGTACCCCAGGAAAATGCATCTTCTGCTTCGAGCACCAAGCTTGTTTCTTTGCTCCTTCGGAATCAAGGCATAATAGGTGGAACCAAAAACTCTGAGATCCCTGACTGAAGGGAGATGGCCAAACCACATTTCATGTGGAGTCTTATCCTCAAGAGAATTTGAGGGACTTCTATTTCTCAAATATGCTGCACATTTTACTGCATCACCCCAAAACATTAGTTTCACATTCCTGAAAAACATCATAGAGCGAACCATATTCATTATGGTTCTATTCATTCTCTCTGCTACGCCATTTTGTTGAGGATTGTAGGGAACTGTAGTCTGATGTGCAATTCCATGTTGGCGAAGATAATCTTCAAAAGCATTTGAAGTGTATTCTTTCCCATTATCAGTACGAAGTGTACCAATTTTAGATTGTGCTTGTTTTTCTATCAATGCATCAAAGTCCTCGAATGTTTGAAATGCTTCTGATTTTGTCTTTAATGCATAAATCCATCACATTCTTGAGTAGTCTTCAACAAAGGTCATAAAATACTTATTCCCATTAGCAGAAGGAGTTGGCATTGGGCCACATAAATCAGAATGCACTAATTCTAATTTCCTACTTGCTCTAGAATTAGATTCATGGAATGGCAGCTTACTGTGTTTCCCTAATATACATGCATCACATTTTCTCTTTTCTTTGGGAATGGTGGGAAAACCAAATACACCATTCTTTCTCAACAAACGAAGACTGTTATAATTCAGATGACCAAATCGTGCATGCCAGAATAAACTTGATGACAAATTACCTTCTCCATGCTGAGAGAGGTAGGCATAGTTCTGAACTCTTGCAGATGAACCCTTTAGCTTCAGCAACTTCCCATCTTCGTATCCAGTCATGATGACTTGGTTGTCATAGGACTTTCTTATTTCTACGATTCCATCAAACATGTGGATGGAATGGCCTTGCTGTCGAATCTTCACCAAGGACAGCAGGCTTCTCTGCAACTATGGAAGATAAAGAACACTCTTCAACAAGAAATCAGGGAATCCAGGAATCTTCAGCCGAATGGTACCCATTCCCTTTGGTTTAAGACTTGACTTATTTGCAAAGTAAACTATGCCATTTATTGTTTCATTAAGTTCTTCAAAACAGTATTTTCTAAAAGTCATGTGTGATGTTGCACCAGTATCAAGTAGCCAACATTCTGTGTAAGATGAAAGTGAAGTCATTTCATTATTACCAAGATTACAATGTGCAACAATACAATGAGCAGAATCTGAAGATTTACTAGCATCTTGGTTTTTATTGTCATCTTTCTTCTGGTTATGTCTGTCTTTGATGGAGTCCCACGAAGCCCAACACTGATCTGATGTGTGTCCAGTCTTTCCACAATGCTTGCACTGCAAATCTGATCTTTTGCTGGAGTTGTTTCTACCTCCTCTACCTCTGAAGTTTCTTCTTCCTTTGCCTCTCTTGCTGCTTTGTCCTTTGGGATGATCTTTGCCAGAGAGAGTGGCACCAACTATTGATGCCAAAGATTGCATCTTTTGCAACAACTAGTGTAATTTACAATAATGAACTTAATATGACAAAGAGAAAGAGATAATAGAAAAACAATAACCTTGCAGGTCTACAGTCTCTGCCAAGGTGATTTACAATCTTAATATCTCAACTTCAAGTTTTAAAGTGATACAATGACAGTATCGCAGCTTCAGTTCGCAGCAATTCAGGGAGAAGAAATTCAGTATCAATTCGCAGCTTCAGAAGATAGAAATTAGAACGCAGCCTTCGGGGTCTTCATGCAATTGGTAATGGTATGAATATTTCGTCAACAATCTTCATAGTACAACAGCTTAGCCAAAGAGATTCTATAAATATTTCTAAAACAAACAAACAAAAGAACTCTGCACAGGTTCATTTGTTAAACTCCAGAAAACTATAACTTCGATTATCCAGATATATCTCACTGCGCATTGGATTTTAGTCTAGAAATCTCTAGGAAGACATAAATGGACCTTTGCAGACAGCTGAAGGATGTCCCAGCAATGTTCCAGGGTTAAATTCAAACTCGCAGCATCAAATTCATAGCAGTCGCGACTCATCAAAAATTATGGCTCATAGGAAACAACTTATCATTCGTGGCTTATACATCAAGTACAGGCTCATCAAATACACATCATCATAACTCATACAACAATTCCTATCATACACACTTCACTCACAGGGAAAAATATTTGCAGACCTTTCATTCAATCTCCAACGCATAGATTTAGGGCATAAATTAGGGTTTGTGTAATCCAACGATCACAAAACATATCAACACCAAAATTTTACCTCCACGCTCTTGAAGAGAAAAGTCTTCACGCAGTTGAAGAGAACAGTCTTCACGTCTTCAATAATTATGGCACGCTGGCTAGCAGATATTTAGACTTTGCAGCTCATATATGGTGGAGTTACAACCTCAAGCAGAGAAATAGAATGTTTTCACAATGGAGAATGCAACTTTTCAAGAGATTGAGTCTTCACAATGGAGAAAACGCAGCAGTTTTGATCATGGAGAGAAATCAAAGCTCTTCACAAATGAGACTTAACATAGCTCTTCATTAGATTCTAATGCAGTGCACAATATTCCATGATACACAAGCACCATTGTACACAACTTTGCACAGTGCATCAGCATCCCAGCAGCCACACCAAGGGAGATCGCAGTCACTCCATGCACAGGAATTAGGTCAAAAAATTAGGGTTTATGCAGTTTCCAATGGTCACAAGTAATACAACACCAAATGTTTACCTCCACGCTGTATTCTGAAGGCGTGAATCTTCACACAGCTGACTGAGGGCGTGAAAAGCCGAGCTGAATGACCAACACTTCACGCAGTTGAAGAGAACAGTATCTCTTCACTAATGATCTTCAATCTCCATGCACTGAGTCTTCAATCTTCAACAAATTCTGAATACTGATATCTCACCATGGAACAAAAACTCAGGTTGCAGCTCGTGTTCACGGGTAGGAATAACTAAGGTCGCAGCTCACACAACATGATTTCACGTATATCATGTGTATTTTTCCATTCTCAAGGATAAAACACACGGCTTCTACAATGAAGATGATATGGATGGAGGGAGAGTGTAGATTCTTGCACAACTCTCTCAATGCAAGCATGGAGAATATCTCAAATTAGACTTGTAGCAGAATAATACACATACAAAATGCTCGTGGGATTAGGGTTTCACGCACAGTGGGAGCACTCTCAAACAAAAAATGGAGGAGTCTCTACAAAATCGCAGCACAAAAAAATCAACGTGAAGGAATGTGATTCATAAAACAAAACAATCTCTACCTTATGAAACGGTCCTCAGCATGTGCAGCTCCAGCATTGGGTGATTATTGCACAAAATTCCTCAACATAGTTCTGGAATTGTAATGCATACAATGAATGTATGCAAGCTGGTAGGATAAACGATCAATTCTGATCAGAGGGAAGACACATTAATGGGCCAGCAGTCTGGCAATGCATTGGCAAGCATACAGGCTGCCAGGACTGAAACTTAACAGTAGGAGTTATGGAAGGTACCCGCTCTGATACCACTGATGGATAATAACTCCCGAATTCAATTCTATTCCATTGCTAATGCATACATTTATACATTTCATATGGTGGTTGAGATTCATCTTCCAACTAGCCTTTTCACCTTCCTATGTAACTATTCATATTCCTATTATGTACACTAACGTATAATCCTGACGAATTATATTCCAACAAGCCTGCATACATCAGGATGTGTGCAAAAGGACAAATATTTTTGGAGTTTTCCTTGATGTGGATCTGAGTCACTTGTCTGTTGGCCTTCCATATGCCTCGAGATCACTTGGATTTGACCTTCCATTACCCCATTGAAGCACTATATAAGGAACCCTTTGGATACATTGAAGGGGAGGAATTGAAAAGCAAGAAAACTATAGTCCATTGTTGCAGTAGCTTACTTGTACTTGAGTCTGCATCCCTTTTTCCCTTGGAGTACTTTGTGTTCTTCCCAATCTTTCCTTTGCTTGTGAGCTTGCTATTGAGAGATGGAGGATTGAGGTGGTGAAGGCCCAGGTGGAGGACTCGATTTCTCCAGTTCGCAGGCGTGCCGACAGAGGTTGTAATTTGTGTAATCTTTGATTTTATTAATAGAAATATCTTTTCTTGTCCAATGATGTGCATTTAAATGAATATTGAATCCATGGATGCGTTTAATTGCTTATGCATTGTTGATTATATATGCTAGAGTAGGCCTAACACTATACTATATAGCATGCTTGTCTTGTTTACTGTTGTTAAGAGTAAATTGCTAAAGCAACCGGGATTGGAAAAAGCTCAACAGGGATCTACATTCCATTCAATCACATAAGTAGCATCATGACCATATTTCTTTAAAACTTAAACATGAAAAACATTATGTACTTTCATTGTAGGTGGTAATGCTAATTGATATGCCTCCGGTCCAATTTTTGCTAAAATTTCGAATGGTCCACAATACTCGAGAGCCAATTTGGAGTATTTTCCCAACTTTAAGGAAATTTTTCTTGGTTATACCTTTACATAAACATGATCTCCTACCTGGAACTCTTATGGAGTTCTTTTTAAGTCAGCATAATTTTTTTTCCTATCTTGGGAAACCTTCAAACTATGATGTACCTGTTTCACTATTAGTTCCATATCTTTCAATATTTCAATTCCTAACATTAGTCTGTCGATGGGACTGCTCCAAGAAATTGGAATTTTACACTTCCGTCCATACAGTATCTCAAATGGACTTAATCCAGCTGAAGCTTGAAAATGACTGTTATATGCAAATGTACAAGATGCAAATAATATTCCCATTTACCTCGTTTATCCATTACGTACATTTTAAGCATGTCTTCCAAAACCTGATTTACTCTTTCTGTTTGTCCATCAATTTGAGGATGATATGAGGTGCTAAAATTTAATTGTGTGCCTAAACCTTTAAATAAATCCTTCCAAAAATTTCCCATAAATTTTGCATCTCTGTTCGATATTTCTATTTTAGGTACTCTATGCAATCTGAAAATTTCCTTCATAAAAATATCAGCAATATTAATAGCCTTATATGTAGAATTTATTGGAATAAATTGGGTTGCCTTACTAAGTTTATCTACCATGACCATGATTAAGTCGTTTTGCTTAACATTTTTAGGTAACCCAATTATGAAATCCATACTGATAATTTCCCATTTCCATTCCAGAACAGGTAATGGTTGTAACAATCTGGTTGGATACTGATGTTCATCCTTTACCCGTTGACATTCAATACAACGTGCTAAATATTCTGCTCCTTCCTTTTTCATGTTAGGACAACATAAATCATTCCTTGTCATGGTTATCATTTTCTGATATCTAGGATGTCCTAAATAAGGACTTTTATGTAATTCATCCATAATAATTAATTTAACGTCTTTCAAATTAGGTATATATAACCTTATTTTGTGTAACAATAACCCCTTTTTATTCGGACTAAAATATGTTTTTACTCGATTTACTTCATTTTCTGTGGTCTTCTCTTTTAATTTTTGATACACTTTATCAAACTTTTTTGCACTTTCAATTTTATCTTCTATATTTGTTTCATACATGTTTCTGGTTGTTGCATACAATGAATTTTCATGATGAATTAGAGCGTCTGCCACTTTATTCTCTTTTCTTTTTATATGTTTGATTTCAAAATTGTATTCGCTTTAAAATGATAACCATCTAGCTTGTCTAGCGTTAAGATTTTGTTGATCAAATAAGTATTTTAAACTTATATTATCAGACATTACTATAAATATCTTCCCTATGAGATAGTGTTTCCACATTTTAAGTGCATGAATGATAGCGACTAACTCTAGATTGTTAGTAGCATAATTATTCTTGTGTCCCTTTAGCTTCCTAGACTCATAGGCTATGACATAATTTTCCTGAATTAGTACTCCACCTAGACCTTCTTTTCATGTGTCTGTACATACAACAAAATATTTAAATGGATCAATGATTTTTAGAATAGGAGCTGTTGTTAATAAGTGTTTTAATTTATTAAAAATCTCTTTACATTTTTCGTTCCAATCCAATTTCTTACCTTTTTTGTAATGAAGTTATAGGATATGCTATCTTAGAAAATCCTTCAATGAATTTACGGTAATAGCCAGTAATCCCCATAAATGATCTTATATCAGTTACGTTCTTGGAAATAGACCATTCAGTGATAGCTTTAATTTTATCGGGATCTACTGATATCCCATCCTTAGACACCACATGTCCTAGATCTATTGAATTATATCTTTGAAAAAGTCACACTTGCTAAACTTAGCAAACAATTGTTGGTCCCTTAACACTCATAGGATTATTTTTAAGTGTTATTTAATAACGTATACCAATGGAATAGTTCCTAGGTTACTCTACTCGGATGTTGGGAAAATCACGGAAAAAGAAAGGGCTTTACAACTTCTATCCATTTTAAGATAAGTTTGAATATTAACAAAAGTTGGGTCTATATTTTGATTTGGAAATTTGTTGCGATTTGGTAAAATAGACTCAGATTTGGGTAAATTTGATTTATTGGCACACATCCATTGTGGATTTTAAAATATGGTTTTTATTTAATTATTAATATGATTAGGATGTAAATCCAATTTGGCTGGTAGTTGGTTCCTAGATATGTAAATCTAAGATCTTAAAACATAGAGTCTAGATTTGTTGCAATTTGTTTAGTTGGATGTTTTGTTTTGGATCTATTTTCTTGATATCTATATATATATATATATATATATATATATATATATATATACAAGTTGAAACCGAATCTTGTAACTGTATGTATATTTATGTTTATTTAACAGAGATGAAGTTCTTGTAGGAATACTTATAGCTCAAAGATACTACGATGATATTCTTTAATTAATTAATTTATGTTATACCATATTGCATTACAAATCTGAGAGGAGAACCCTCTTGGCTCTCCTTATTGTGTCTGTAGATTTGTTTGAAGATATAATGAATTGATTGATAGATGATTAATTTAATATTGGAACATTCTATAAAATCTTGTATAGTTTACCATTTAGATTTCTTGTTTTATTTATAGGAAAAGAAATTGTGATTTCTTTATTTCTGTGCATATGAAAATTAACAACTAATAGAGTATAAAAGAAGGATTTAAAATTAACAGGTTAAAAAGGGAAACTATTTAACATATTGCATAATATCAGTTAGAAAAAAATACTTAGAATTTTGATCTATTTTCAAAAATGTAATTATCAATACTAAAGAAGTAAATGAATTTAGTAAGGAACCTGTCACCAGTAATGGGAAAACAAAACTGAGAATGCCATTCCTCCCAACCAACTCCTAGTGTAGCCAAAACTTACTTGCTCTAGAACCTATGATCCTGTTTGTTGAACCACAAGGAAAAATTTTGATCAATGCGCCATCTCTCCGCATCAATAGATTATTTCCCCATCCATCGACAACCTCCTTCTTATTCGATGGACATATTATTTTATAGTATTTTTCCTAAGACTTGGTCATTTATGATCCTCCTGCTCTTTAATGCTTCATAAGGAGTCTTGACAAGATTTTGGGGGAAATGCCTCCTGCATCACTTGAGTTCTCACTCAGCGGCTTTCGCCATTTGTCATTTCCATTTGTGGGTCAACAAACACTCTTTTAACGACTACTTTAGTTTTGATTCCTCTCAATTATTTAATTAATCAATAATAATAATTCCCTTACATTTATTTTGACTTTATTTGTCAAAATATTCAAAAGTAAATAACAATTTAACAATTGTTTGTTGTATTACATACACCTCGCCTTTTAAGGTTAACACCGTCCTCAATGTTATTATTTCTTTGCCCTTTTATTCTTCCATTATTTCACTCTAAAATAGAACTAGATATGCTCCTCGCATATTAATTTCCAATTCCTAAATGGATTCCTCTCGACTAAGGTGATTCCAATGCTTTTCTTTTTATAATTTATACTTATTCGTCACAAGGTGTTTTCTTAGTTGTAAGGTCATTTTTACTTGCTTGCATGGATAAATTTAAATGGTCTTCTTACTTGTATGATGACAAGGCTTGTTGTATTACCATCATTGAGTATGACTATGTCAAATCGAAAACACAGCTCTTTCCAAGATGATGTTTTTTAAGCTTTTCAGAATTGAAAGGTTTGATTTTCTTTACTTAGGATTAAATCATAGGATTTGCACTTTTCAGTCCCAAGCCATATGTTGCTAGACATATGCTTTAAGTGTTATAACAAAGTTTTAATCCTATTCCATAAGGTGATGGCATGAGGGGGGTGCAAGCCCCGCGACCTTTACATGTGATGAGGGAAGATATTACTAGGTATGACTATGTTTTGAACTTATGCCAAATTTTGAGCAAGTGGCCAAGGGAGTTACACGGTGGAGGCCAACTCGCGAGGAAGGAGGGTTTAAGTGAGGTTTTAATTTTTTTTTCATAAGCCTTGGTTTCGAGTTGATAGCGCAAAAAGACATAGTTAAAGAAGTAGTTTCCTCGCATGATTTTTGTGGGAATAACTTATCCCGGCCCTCCATCTTCCCGATCCGTGTCATTGCTTTAGGGTTTAATACCACATTTACTTGGCTGTGAAGGTTTCTTGTCTCGTTTACTGTGGTGGTTAGTGGAGGTTTCTCTCTGAAACTCCTTGTTGCACGATGGTGCATGCTATGAATTCATTTATTAATCTTGCATGTCTGCAATTGCTTTCTTAGTTTATTGATAGTTATACATTGCATTTTAAAATGGTGTTTACTAGTTTTTAATGGACATTTAGCTACCATTTCTCCTCTGCACATTCTCAGTTGTATTTTGTTTTCATGTGGGAAGGTGGAACTCAGTGTGCGTTCCTTTGATTTCTACCAGAGAAGTTTCCTAAGCCCGTAAGGGTTTAACATGCAAGGATTCAATACTTCAAGCTTTTAAATTCTTTATTCCACTAGAGAGTTTTTGCAGGCTACAACAAGCGAACTCAGATTGGGTTTGTTTGTGGAGGGAACACGAAAGGGAAGGAGAGCTAGGAGGACCAAACCCTCGAACCTCAAAACGTTTGATGAAGTTAAATTCTTTCTGCCCATGTTTTCTTTTTAAGATTAATTTGATTTTATATTTAAGGAAATATGTTAACTTTAATTCTGTGTTTTGGCAAGTGAGGTGAGGGTACCATGAATAGTCACCCAAACATTTGGGATGAGCCTGGGTTTTCTATCATGGACCAAGCCCTCATTCAAAGGTAATATTTTCATTGATACACACACGGTTTAGTTTTTTTTAAGAGATTTTACCCACTCACAGTTTGCATTACTTGTATGTAGAATCATAGGTTTGGAAAAGTGTTGCTAACTAGATTAAAACCTTATCTATGCGGATGAAGGGTGGCGTAAGGGCCAACATGAGCGAAGACAGGGTTAATTCCTCCTAAGAGAACCCTTACTATGTTCTAAGGTGAGAATGCAAATCCTAAATCATTTTAATCACGACATTTGTACTTTATATAACAACGATTATACTAACGTTAGCATGCTTATGTGAATATATACATTGGCATCGTTCCTTCAATTGTACACTTGGATTGATGCTTCAGATCAAGGTATGCCTTGATTTAATAATGTATTCCAATGGGAGAGTTCTTGGGTTACTATGCTCAAAAGTTGGAAAAAATAAAGCGATTTACAACCTCTATCGATTTTAAGATAACTTTGAAAAGCTCGGTCTATATTTGGATTTGGAAATCCATTGCGATTTGGTAAAATAGACTACGATTTGGGTAAATTTGATTTATTGGCACACAACCATCGTGGGTTTGAATATACATTTTTTATTTAATTATTAATATGATTCGTATGTAGATCCCATTTGGTTCCTAGATACTTAAATCTAAGATCTTAAAACAGAGAGTTTAGATTCCTTACCGTTTGTTTAGTTGAGTGTTTTTTTTTGGATCTGTTTTCTTGATATATATATATATAACCAAATCTTGTAATGGCATGTATATTTATGTTTATTTAATAGAGACAAATATTTATAAGAAACCTTATGAATTAAAAATGCTACAATGATATTCTTTAATTAATTAATTTGTGTTATACCATAATGTATTACAAATATGAGAAGAGAAGCATATGTGCTCTCCTTATTGTGTGTGTAAATTTATTTGAAGATATAAGGAATTGATTGATAGATCATTAATTTAATATTGGAACTTTCTATAGAAGCTTCTATAGTTTACAATTTATATTTCTTGTTTTATTTATAGGAAAATAAATTGTGTTTTCTATATTTATGAAAATTAACTACTAAGAGAGTATAAAACAAGGATTTATAATTAATAGGTTAAAAAAGTAAATTATTTAACATATGGGTCAGTGCAAGAAGATGAGGGACCTTTAAGATGCAATCCTAGTTTTCAAAAACAAGATCATGTTACCAAAAAATACATCAACCCGAGCTTGACATAGTACTTGGTATGGTTCAACCCGAGCCTGACATGTCATGGAACATGTAGGATAGGAAGACATATCGCGTACGTGTTATATAACTACAAAACGCGCTCACGATATGTAGTTATAAAATGCGTACGCGATTTGAAAATCATAAAAAAAAATTAAATACACAGTCCCGAACCTGCGGCCCATTTTCACAATCAAGAACGCGAATTTGAAGGGCCATTGGAGCGTTTTGGAGCGAGACCATTGCTTGGGATTGTTGCAGGAGCTAATTCAGGTTGAGGGGAGGAGATTTCACTCATGCATTGTCATCCAACAAGGTAATTCAATCACCCAATGCATTTTTTTTTGTCAATTTTTACCCTATAATTGTGTGACTTTAGATGTGTGATATTCAAATGCACTTCCCTCCTATCTTTTTTAATTCTCAAGAGCATTACCTTATACACCTAGTAGAAGAGATTGAAGAATGTGGTTCTATCCATATCCATACAATGTTGCTTGCGGAGAGATATATGAAGTTTCTAAAACATTTTGTGAGACAAAGAGTTCATCTAGAAGGATCTATGGCTGAGGGGTACATGGTCTTTCAGATAATGGTTCATTTGAGTGAGTACTTACCTCAATTGCATTTTGAAGCTCCATGATTATGGGGCAATAACCAAAATAAATTTTTTTAAGGAGAAAGATTAGAGGGTGGAGGGTCTTCAAAGAGGATAAGAGGTATACTCAAACTTTTTGTAACAATTGTTCTAATCCTAAATATTGTAAATTTGGATTTAAATAATGATTACTTGTACATGTAGATTCTAAGGAGTGGGAGTCATTACATTTGTATGGTGCATACAATTCTTAATTTATGTTAGAGTGGACTGAGGAGTATAATCAACAAAAGAAAGTAGAGGTTGAATATCACTTTAAAACAGTTTTTAGAACATACTGGAATGTAATTCAATCTTTAGAGAATGATAATTGTGTATGTTTTGTTTATGCATCAAACATAATGGAAATTAGGTTTTTAATAGTTTTTGAGGTGGTCATGTTTTAGTGGATTTATGATGTCAAGGTAAATACATTCCATAATTTCTCGACTGAATAAGTTTTCTTGTTTCATATCATTTTGTGCTTCTCTAACAATTTTCTCAAAGACATTTGATTTGGTGGGGCTAGGGAATCCACCACACGCCAATGATTTAATTGATATGTTGAATATATTTTACCAGTAACACCTATGTAAGAAAAAATCAATACCATAAAGATACAAAATAAAAGTAAAAGTGTTAAACTTTAATTATTGTTTATAGTTTTTTATGTTTGAAAAATTAGTCAAACTTAAGTTTGTGTATGTTTTACTTAATTTATA
>LPNX010751860.1:506965-550377 GCA_001517045.1 Pseudotsuga menziesii | reverse complement strand
GATCGCGGTGCTACAAGCGTATTATTTCGGCATTAAAGGTGTCTTCACGACAGATTTTCCATCAAGGCCTCCAGTTAAATTCAACTACACTGGGGACAACACACCCAAAAGTCTTTGGGCTCCTGTAGAAGCAACAAAAGTGAAGGTGCTGAAATACAATTCTACAGTGCAACTGGTTTACCAGGCAACAAACATCTTCTTGGCAGAGAACCATCCAATGCATCTTCATGGATACAACTTTTACGTGGTGGGACAGGGCTTCGGGAACTATAACCCAAAGACCGATCCGCTTAAGTTTAATCTGGTTGATCCCCCAGAGCGCAACACAGTAATCGCTCCAGTAAGTGGGTGGGTTGCCATAAGATTCAAAGCTGACAATCCAGGTATAATGTATAAACTCCTCAGGCATATTATTCTTGCACTTGACTTCAATTCTACCATTTCTAATTCTTTGGCATATCGTTGCTAAGTGTTTGTTGTTCTTTGGACAGGAGTGTGGTTTCTACATTGCCATCTTGACGACCATTTAACGTGGGGATTGAATACGGTGATTCTGGTGGAGAATGGTCGCGGTCTTTCGGCAACGTTGGAGGCTCCTCCACGAGACCTCCCAAAATGTTAGATCATGTGGATCTGATCTGAATAGCAGTGTTCAGTGACTCTGTTTTATGCTTTAATAAGGCTTGGCCAAAGTAGCAGGAATAAATACATCTCTGAAGTTGAAGAGTAAAGGACGAATGTTCGTTCTTTCTTTGTCGCATATGAAGAGAACGGAGACTGAGTAGTGGACCATTTTATTTTCTAATATTTTTATTTATTTGGTATTTTTTGTCAATTTTAATATACGATTTTTTTTATTGGAATTTTGTTGATGAAAATGGACAGATTATTATGACTTTATGTATATGTTTTTTATTCTTATTGGAATGAAAATTTGTATCAGTCATTTATTATTATAAAACTAAAAAAAGTTCAATATCATTTTATTTTTATTGGATCATAATTAAGAATAAAGTTGGAAGAAATTATGCAAAATTATAATTGTTTTTGTATATTTACCATTGCTTATATATAAAAAATAAAAGTAATGTTTAAAAAAAAGATATAAGATGATAAATTTCATGTTTATGTATTTTTAAAAATATTTATATATATATGTATGATTTTACCATAGATTCTTAGGTAAAATGAATGTTTGCTAAATTTATCACATTGAATTTATAATAATTTTCTTATATGTAATTATTTAGTTGATATCAACTTACATTTTACAATAAGAGTTAATATTAAATTTTATATTGTAATGATGGTGGCATTGATAAGCATAGCTTACCTGATTTTTGGTATGCACTTTAATTAACTATTATTTTCAACGGAACCATTGTATTGATCCTACATGTTACAAGTACAATAGCGCATAGCAATTGTTTTAAGAGGATGTGTCATTCAAAAGTAGTGCAATGCAAATTTATGCTCCACATTGTCTCTTCTTTTAGTTTGTTTATAAATATACACAAAATATCAAAATTAAGGAGATTTTAGTTGGATCTTTATGTGGGAAATTTTCTTGTCTCAATGTATATATATACTCATTGTTACTCATATGAATTTCCATAAAATAGATTTATTTATTTTTCTCCAAGTTGATCTTTTGTTTTCTTCTACATGCAACTTGGGTGTTAATACTTACATATATAATGTTAAAATTAAAACATCATATAAAAAAATTTTGACATACAAAAAAAATTTCAAATAAAAATCTTTATTTAAATATTTAAAAATAATTTTTATTTATAAGATTTATAAAGTAGTTGGAAATGAAGAAATTTAAATTTACAACTTTCATGAGATTAAAACCGAAGAGTAAAATATTTTAAAACAAAATTTTTGGTTGTATGTTTAGTGGAGTATATTCAGCTTACATCTTGACAACAAACACCGATGTAATATTGAACTATCATAAATGCTATTACACTTTTACATTGTGAGGCACATTAACATTTTAACATTGTGAGGTTTTATGGAAAAGGTCATAACGATATAAATTTAATTTGGATTTATTTTATTTTTAATTAATAGAATATTAAATAATTAAATAATATTTATATATTTAATAATTAAAAGATGTTTTTTTAATTAATAATGTTTGTTAAAAATAAATAAATTGTAATATAAGAATTAATGGTTTTTTATTATTTTTTTGGAATATATATTAACAAGTGAGCCACTTATTTGGAAGTAGATTATGTTGACATAGTTATTTTTCATCTTTTTTTTTACAGTAATAATATTGTTCATGTGATAAAGAATCTCTATAATTTTGGCAGAGAATTAAAGATACTCAAGTTTTTTTGTTTTTATTTTTTATTATGTTTACCATTGTTAACAACATTAAAACAAAAGTTATGATAATCAAATCCAAAAAAAAATTTATGTTAATTTTGTGTATTACAACATTAGTTTAAAGAAACTCATTCCATATACTTATTTTAGAATTCATCTTGATTATAAAATTAAATAGAACTATAACATCTAGAAAAAGTACAACTTATCACGTTGATTTTGATGTCTTGCTTCAGAAAAGTGTATAAAATGTGAAAGAAACAATCATTTTTTTGTCGAAAAATCAAGTCAAGAATTTTTTTTGCGGCAAACATCAACACTCTTGCAATGACACATTACTTTCACATGTCATGGTTTTGTCAATTTTGTGATTTGTCTTTCTGTAGTAATTATGATGTTTTAGTGACAAACATTTGTCTCAACACCAACGATGTAATATCCTACTTCAAATATAGTGTATTGTTACAATTGCAATAATTATCAAGGACAAAAAGGAAAAAAATAATAAAATTAAATTTAAATATTTCTTATTGCTTTGTTTTATCTTTTATTGCTAGGTATTTATAAAACATCTTTCAACATGGATACTTTTATATGCATATGTTTTATGACTTGAATATTTTGATTTAGTGGATTTACATTGTTTATTCAATTAACTATAAATACATTTGTAATAAGTCAAAAAATAATAGAACAATTTTTTTTAAACTATTTTTGCTTAACCTTTTACGTTGCATGTATAGCCAGGGTACCTTTGTAGCACCCCGGTTTTGACCCCGTTTGCATTAAATATACATGATACATATGTTGTAGTAATCATGGTGAGGAGCTGAGGGAAAAAGCCCCACCGTCAATTTGGTTATGTTATGATTCAGATTGAAATGGTCACCGATGGTATATCGAGACATATGGCATATATTAAATTGTGACATCATGTAAATGTGCATTTTAATTAAATAACCCAACCAGCTATGTTCACTGCAACTAAATTGAGAAGGGGCATGATTCCTAAGGATAAGGAGGGGAAATGATGAACATTGAGTCATGGGGGAAGAGCCATGTGTCACCACTCTCTTTTTCTAACCACCACCTTAGTTATTCCGTTGTTAGTTGGGGCAGCTATTGGCTGACAGGAAAACCACTACTATGCCCACACCTACTCTCTCTCTCTCCACGATGTGCCTTTTGCGTGCGGATGGTCTATCCACTATGAGGATGGAGAGTCTGTTCAGTTTCCTCATGCGAGCTGAGTTAAAAGGTTCCACATTACGATGTTTAGGGGTTCGTTGGTTATCCCTTTTCGCTAGGATTGCTAGCTTGCGGTGAGCTCTCCTTTGCCTCATGGATTTGTTGGATTGTGGATCGATTCTTTCCTCTGTTCACGTAGAGTTTTGTGTCTTTCTCCACCATCATCAGACCTATGTAACGATTCTGCTACTTTATTGTTGAGTCGTGACCGTAATTCCATTCACAGTTTTGGTTGACTGTGTCTTTTCCCCTCACGTATAGATTGGGAGTCTATTCCTTTTCCCATTTTTTGGTCTGTGCAAGTTCTCCAGCGACTACATTGAGGATCGGGTGATGTGGGTTCATGATTGTTTATGGGCTGTTGTTTGCCCACGATTGCTTGGCTGTGTTTTCCCTTTTTATGGTGGTATTGGTTGAAGATTATTGTGAGTTCCTATGATTGATGAACTGTGTTTTTCCCCTATATAAGCTTGAATAGTTGTTTGGTTGCTTGCATGCAGTGGTTTTGTCCTGGGATTGCATTGGAGTGGTGAATGAGGGCCTGAGGTGCTTGATAAACCTGGTGGGTTGAGAACAACACACATAGAGCTACTGAGATGGCTTTCTTCTCCACAACCCCTGAATAGCACTGGAAGGGAGATCAGGGTCTGAGGGATTGCGTTGTAGAGAATGGACTAATTTCCTTGTGTTAGGTGTGTGTGGGTGTTCTAGAAGCCAGGATGGCTCCGGTGTTGGTATCTATAGCTCTTCAGTGAGATCACCAGCTTAGCATTTAGCCTTTCCCAGCTCCTGGATGGCATGATAAACCCAACTTGGTTGGATTGGCTGATCTGATGTTCTCCTAATAAACCCAACTGTATTGGCCTGGATGAACTATGTACCCTTGTGGTGTTATCATCCTTGGCTATGTGTAAGCCTTTTAGTTCCTTATTCCTTGGGGAATCATGCCTGGCTCGAGGGTTACAGCTTTGCTGAGAGATTAAGGAGCATGCAGGCCTATGGTTGGGTGGAATGTTGGAGCGACGTAGCTGGTTGCGGAACAAGTTCTTGATAAGATAAGTATTCTTACCTAACTTGTGTCTGCAATCATATTTACTATTGATGAATGATGATATACATGTTAAATGATGATTTGCATATGCATGAGTGTTGATTGATATGTTTTGCTTCTGTTGTGTATATGAATGATTATGCTTCGTAATATTTCTTATGTTTTTAAGTATCATGCTTCAACATTATATGTATGTATGTTCATGTTCATGGGGCAAGATGCCTGGATGATTTGATGTATCATAGCGTCCTCTTCATCAGTCGGAGGGTCGGGGATGTTACAGTGTGGTATCAGAGCTTTGGTTGCACCATGGTCTTGAATGGGCCATGAAAGATCAAATAGAAAAGGCAGGTTTCCTTCTACCCAGCAGCGATTAGAAAATTGTGGCAGGAAAATTCAGAAATTTTTTCTAAGTACCAGAATTATTAGCCCATCGAAAAACTTAGTGAGAAGTTCTTCTGATGCATTGACAAAGCTAGTCTGAAGGACACCCGACGAGGGACAAACAGCCTTGGTTTCAGAAAATTTTCTAAGTGATTTCCCATTGGAACATCGAAAAACATAAATAGATGGATCTCCGATGCAAACCCCAGTGGCAAAATTAGCTAGACGAATCGGTGATGATTAGTTGATCGCGTCGCCAATGCTCAGCTGTTTGAGTGTCGCTATTGCGGACGGCTAGAGGACTATCCTTCTGATCGAAAGGGCCTCTAGCCACCGATGCCATGCAGGAAAGACGTTCCTACAGCCGACGTAGTGGAAAATTTTTGAAATTTTTTCTAAGTAACGAAATCATCGGCCATCGAAAGACGTTAGTGGTTCATGCGCTTGCCGTTGCGGAATCCTAGAGCACTAGTCTTTCGACGAGGAAAATTTTTGACTGTCGATGTCGATGTGCTTCAGTTCACCGATCGAAAGAGAACAATTGATTTGGTCGACGATGGATAGGAGATAGTTGATCCGATGAAGTGGCGGAAGAAGGTAAAGAGAAAAAATTTGAAATTTTTTTCTAAGTTCGACCATTGGTGATCAGAGGAAGATAGTTGTTTTCATCATCGATGGTTAGATGAGGGAAGTGTCGATGAACTACATCAGAAAAATTTAGCTGATTATGCGCCCACCGTTGCAGTAGTCTAAGACACTATCCACCTGATGGATAGTTGATCCAACGGTCAATGTGGTAAAAGAAAAGAAGAAATTTCTGAAATTTTCTAAGTGTTGACTTCATCAGCCATCGAGAAATGTTAGTTGTCCAGATCATCGATCGGAGGAGAACAGTCATTGTCATCACCGATGAATAGAAGATGGAAGAGCCGATGCGGCAGAAGACAAGGCAAGAAGAAAATTCAAAATTTTCTTTAAGGCACGAGATCATCAACCAACGAGCAATGTTAGTGGATCGGATCGTCGATCGAAAAAATTTCAGTGAAGGTGAACTGCATTTTTGGCTACTTAGTCAACTATCCATCCAATGCTGCAATGAACAATTGCTCCAACTGTCAACGAGTGCCATGTGAAGACCATAGTGAATCTGCTGCCCACCATTGCAACCACATAAAGGACTAATCACCTGATGACAAGTGCATCCTAGTACCGATGCCGCAAGAGAATAGTCGCTCCGACCGCCGACAAAGTTGTGAGCTATGGAAGACATAGAGAGACTATGGGCTTCCGTTGCGGAAGCTGAAAAGACTAACCGTTCGATGCGGAGAGCCCCCAAACACTGATGCAGCATGGAACTGATACAATGGATGAAGTTGAACAAGCAGATCACCGATAAGCGGACCTGATGGGTAAAGCAAGAGGAGGTTCAGTCTTGAGATCCCATGATGGGTATAATGCTTGGGATTCTTACGAGTGTGCAGGAGATGCCATGAGAGAAAGTGTCTGGAATGGAAATGATGACATAGATTCTAATGGAAGGAGATTCCAAGAGACACCATCCAAGATTGCAACCACCATGAGAAGCTTGATTAAATCCCAGGAAGAGAAGCATCGGTTGAATGCTGCCATGTTGCAGAGTTTGACAGATTTGCAGAGAAAGATAGATTCTGGACAAGGTACATGAAGACTAGAAGGCAATAAGAGTAGCACTAGGAGGAGGAGAAGGACTTTCAATGGATCATCTAACTCTGAAGAATCTAGTGGAGATACAAGTTCATCTTCTCATAAAAGGAAAAGAAGAAGACACCATAGGGATCGCTCTCGAGATGAATTTAGGAAAGCTAAACCTTCTACATTTGATGGTGAGATAAAGATGGGATAAGAAGCTGAAGCTTGGCTCCTTGGGATAAAGAAGTACTTCCAAGTACAGGATTATTCAAGAAACATGAAGGAAAGAGTTGCCATATTCAATCTGAATGGACGAGCATCCATTTGGTGGGAACACTTCAAGCAAGTAAAGAATATAAGTGAAAGGAAACTAATGTGGAAATAATTCAAGAAGTATTTCAAGTAGAAATACCTCTTTGACAGATATTATGATGATAATATTAAGGAGTTTCATGAGTTGAGATTGGGATAGGAAACCATGGATGAATATGCAAATAAGTTCTTGGAATTGTTGAGGTATGTCTGATACTTCAGAGATGAAAAAGTGAAGGTCCAGCGGTTTCTAAGTGGATTGCCTCAAGCTTACAAAGATAGAATTGAGTTCTATCAATGAAGAACTCTCGAAGAAACAATAAGAAAGGCTAAATATGGCTATGAGCAAAGCAAAGGTAAACCTAATTACCATAAGACATGGAAGGACAAGAAGAATGAGAAGTTTGACTAGAGAAGGAAAGGTTTCAAACCTTCTAGATTCAAGAATTAGCCGAAGTAGCCATCCGAAGATGCGAGTAATCTAGTTGGAGTGACAGGTGGGAAGCCTAAAGAGCGACATGAGAATAAAGGTCCACTCAAATGTTGGTAATGTGAAGGACCCCACTTGCGCAGATATTGTCCACTTGAGAATGAAAGTGCAATGCTAGATTATAACATTCGAGAAGTAGAAATAGTGGGTCAAGTAGCAACAACAATCCCTAGAATTTATGCAGCACTGGAGGACCGCCAGGAAGATCACCAGTCAACTGTGGTTGAAGTTGCAGGTAAGATTGTTGAACAATCTGTTTCTATTTTGATTGACCCTAGTTCTTCTCATAGTTATATCACTCCTAGGGTAGTGGAGATTTGTGATTTTAAGAAGGTAAAGCATGGAAAATCTTGGTTAGTTCAGCTAGCCACTGGGACTAAGAGAAAAATCAGTGAATTGGTAGAGAAATGTCCATTGGTTATGAATGGATTGATCACTTGTGTAGATCTAAATGTTCTATCGCTTGGTTCCTGTGATATTCTCATTGGAATGGATTGGTTAGAAGCTCACAGAGTGAAGCTTGATTGTTATAACAAGACTTTTGAATGCTTAAATGAGGAAGGAAACCCAGTAATTGTGAAGGGTATTCCGAAGGTAATTTCAGTAAGACAGGTTTCAGCAATGCAGTTGAAGAAGTTCTGTAGGAAAGGTTGCTAGTTGTATGCATCTCATATTTTGGAACCAACAAGAGATGAAACTCCTAGGTTGGAGGACTATCAGGTGTTACAGGAATTCAAGGATGTGTTTCCTGATGAGATTCCATGGCTTCCTCCAAAGAGGGACATTGATTTCACAATTGAACTTGTTCCAGGAGCAGCACTAGTGTCCAATACACCCTACAGGATGAGTACACTAGAGATGCTAGAGTTGAATATGCAACTGCAAGTGTTGTTGGAAAAGAAGTATATCCAACTGAGTGTGTCTCCTTGGGGAGCACCGGTTCTGTTTGTGAAGAAGAAAGATGGTACACATAGGTTATGTATTGATTACATATAGTTGAACAAGGTCAATGTGAAGAATAAATATCCTTTGCCTAGGATTGATGACCTCTTTGATCAAATGAGAGGAGTAAATGTATTTTCCAAGATTGGCTTGAGGTCTAGTTACCATCAGGTGAGGATCAAGGACGAAGACATTCATAAGACAACCTTTAGGACAAGGTATGGACATTATGAGTTTGTACTAGTACCATTTGGTCTCACAAATGCACCAGCTACATTTGTGTGCCTTATGAACAGTGTCTTCAACAAGTATTTGGACAATTTTGTTCTTATTTTCCTTAATGACATTCTTGTTTATTCTAAGAATGAGGAAGAAAATGAAGAGCATTTGAGATTGACATTGCAAGTGCTTAGGGAACAACAGCTGTATGCAAAACTAAGCAAGTGTGATTTCTACAGAGATAGAATTAAGTATTTGGGTCGCATTATCTCAGAAGAGGGTATATCAGTAGACCCTGAGAAGATCGAAGCCATTATGAATTGACCTACTCCAAGAAATGTGACGGATGTAAGATCTTTTATGGGACTTGTAGGATACTATAGGAGATTCATTGAAGGATTTTCCAAGGTTGCACATGCCATCACTTCTTTGCAAAAGAAGGGGATGAAGTTTGAATGGACTTCAAAGTGTGAAGAGAGATTCCAGCGGTTGAAGAATATTCTCACCAGTGCACCAGTATTGAAGGTCGCTAATCCAAAGAAATATTTTGTGGTATGTACCGATGCATGCGGACAAGGGCTTGGAGGAGTCCTTATGCAAGACAACCACGTGATATGTTATGAATCAAGAAAGTTGAAGGAGCATGAGAAGAAATATGCCACTCATGATCTAGAGCTTTCAACCATAGTACATGCTCTCAATATTTGGAGACATTACTTGATGGGTAGAAGATTTGAGCTCAGGACAGACCATTGTGGCCTGAAGTATTTTTTTGATCAACCTACTCTGAATGCTAGGCAAGTGAGATGGTTGGAATTTATATGTGAGTTTGATTTTGAAATCAAGCACATAAAAGGAAAAGGGAACAAGGTAGTTGATGCACTCAACAGGAAGGTATAGGAAATGCATGTGGCATCTCTTATTATTTGCCAACCAGATTTGAGGTAGCAGATTGTTAATCATGTTGCCAGAGATGAATTGTATGAGCAAGTAAAAGACAAATGGCAACAGCAAAACCTTGAGAAGAGATATGAGGGATATAAATTGGAAGAAGATGGACTTCTTACTTATAAAGGCATAATTTATATTTCGGATGTAGCAGATTTGAGGAGAGTTGTTATGGATGAAATCCATCAAGCTCTGTATTCTAGTCACCCATGATATCAGAAGACAATTGCTACAGCTAGAAAGCAGTACTTTTGGCTTGGGATGAAAAAGGCCATGGCTGAATACAATTCAGGGTGCATGAAATTTCAACAGGTAAAGGTTGAGCATCAACATCCAATAGGTTTACTGCAGGATTTTCCAGTTCCGGAATGGAAATGGGAAGTTATTTCCATGGATTATATTACAGGATTGCCGATGACTTGGAGACAAAATGATTCCATCATGGTTGTGGTAGACAAGTTGACAAAAGCAACACATTTTATATCAGTGAAGTCTATGCATAAGACTGATGACATTGCAAAGATATTCATGAAGGATATTTTGAAATTGCATGGATTGCCGAAGGCAATAGTTTCTGACAGAGATGTCAAGTTCACTTCCAATTTTTGGAAAGGGTTGTTTGCAGATTTCGGTAAAAAGCTAAACTTCAGCACTGCATACCATCCTCAAACAGATGGGAAGATAGAAAGAGTTAATCAAGTGCTTGAAGATATGCTTCGCATGTATGTGATGGACAAACCAACCAAGTGGGAACATTACTTACACTTGTTAGAGTTTGCTTATAACAATGGACAACAAGCATCCTTGGGGATGAGTCCATATGAAGCTTTGTATGGAAGAAGGTGTAGGACACCAGTGACTTGGGATAACCCAGTGAATAGAGTTGTGCTTGGACCAGAATTGCTCAAGGAAATGGAGCAAGAGGTTGTAAAGATTAGGCAGAATCTAAAAGTAGCACAGGACAGATAGAAAATCTATGCAGATAAGCAAAGGATGAACAGAGACTTTAGTGTTGGGGATCATGTTTACCTCAGAGTGAAAGTAAAGAAAAGTTCCTTGAAGCTTGGAAGTTGTGCCAAGCTATCACCTAGATATTGTGGGTCATTTGAAGTGCTTGAGAGAATAGGGCCTGTTGCATATAGACTTGCATTTCCCACTCGTACTAGAGCTCATAATGTTTTTCATGTTTCTTTGCTTAAGAAATATGTACACGATCCTAACCATTTGATAAATTTGGATGTGATTCAGATGGAACCCGAGGGAAAGTTCCAAATCGAGCCAATGTGCATCCTCAATAGGAAGGTCACAATGCTCCAGAACTGAGCCATAGGGCAGGTAAAGGTGTAATGGGAGCGCTATGGACCTGAAGAGTCTACGTGGGAGCTGGAGAATGCCATGCGATTGGCACATCCATTTTTTTTCAATCCTATGGAACACTGAGGTAGTACTAGCGTAGCATTTTGTTCAAATTTTGTAAAGCACTAAGGACAGTACTATTGAAGGGGGAGGGGAATGTATCACCCCGGTTTTGACCCCTTTAGCGTTAAATATACATGATACATATGTTGTAATAACCATGGTGAGGAGCTAAGGGCAAAAGCCCCACCATCGATTTGGTTATGTTATGATTCAGATTGGAATGGTCACCGATGGTATATCGGGACATACGACATATATTAAATTGTGACATCATGTAAATGTGCATTTTAATTAAATATACCAACCAGCTATGTTCACTGCAACTAAATTGAGAAGGGGCATGATTCCTAAGGATAAGGAGGGGAAATGATGAACATTGAGTCATGGGGGAAGAGCCATGTGTCACCACTCTCTTTTTCTCACCACCACCTTAGTTATTTCATTGTTAGTTGGGGTAGCTATTGGGTAACAAGAAAACCACTACTACACCCACACCTACTCTCTCTCTCTCTCTCCATGACGTGCCTTTTGCGTGCGGATGGTCTGTCCATTATGAGGATCGAGAGTCAGTTCAGTTTCATCACGCAGGATGAGTTAAAATGTTCCACATTCCAATGTTTAGGGGTTCGTTGGTTCTCCCTTTTCACTGGGATTTCTATCTTGTGGTTAGTTCCCCTTTTCCTCATGGATTTGTTGGCTTGTGGATTGATTCTTTCCTCTGTTCACGCAGAGTTTTGTGTCTTTATCCACCATCATCAGACTTGTGTAATGATTCTGCTACTCTATTGTTGAGTTGTGACTGTAATTCAATTCATATTTTTGGTTGACTACATCTTTTTCCCTCAGGTATAGATTGGGATTTTGTTTCATTTCCCATTTTCTGGTCTGTTCAAGTTCTCCAACGATTTCATTGAGGATCAGGTGTTGTGGGTTCATGATAGTTTGTGGGCTGCTGTTCGCCCATGATTTCTTAGCTGTGTTTTCCATTTTTATGGTGGTATCGATTGAAGATTGTTGTGAGTTCCTATGATTGATGAACTGTGTTTTTTCCTTGTAAAAGCTTGAATAGTTGTTTGCTTGCTTGCATGCACTGGTTTTGTCCTCAGACTGTATTGGAGTGGTGAATGAGGGACTGAGGTGCTTGATAAACCTGGTGGGTTGGGAAACACACAAATAGAGCTACTCAGCTGGCTTTCTTGTCCATAACCCTTGAATAGAAATGGAATGGAGATCAGGGTTTGAGGGACTGCGTTGCAGAGAATGGACTAATTTCCTTGTGCTGGGTGTTTGTGGGTGTTATAGAAGCCAGGATGGCTCCAGTGTTGGTGTATGTAGCTCTTCAATGAGCTCACTAGCTTAGCATTTAGCCTTTCCTAGCTTTTGGATGGCCTGATAAACCCAACTTGGTTGGCTTGGATGATCTGATGTTTGCCTGATAAACCCAACTGTGTTGGCTTGGATGAACTATGTACCCTTGTGGTGTTGTTATCCTTGGATATGTGTAAGCCTGTTACTTCCTTATTCCTTGGGGAATCATTCCCGGCTTGGGGGTGGCAGGGTTGCCGTGAGATTAAGGAGCACGTTGGCCTATGGTTGGGTGGAACATTGCAGCGACATAGCTGGTTGCAAAACAAGTTCTTAATAAGATAAGTATTCTTACCTAACTTGTGTCTACAATCATATTTACTATTGATGAATGATGATATACATGTTAAATGTTGATCTGTATATGCATGAGTGTTGATTGATATGTTTTGCTTTTGTTGTGTATATGAATGATTATGCTTTGTAATATGTTTTATGTTTTTAAGTATCATGCTTCAGCATTATATGTATGTATGTTCATGTTCATGGGTCAAGATGCCCGGATCATTTCATGTATCGTAGCGTCCTCTTCAGCGGTCGGAGGGTTAGGGATGTTACAACCTTCATGGGTAACCCAGGGAGAGAAGGCTAGTTTTTACGACTAGGAGGGGTGTTATTGAGCAATGGTGGTCATGGATGGTCCCTTTGGTCATCATTTAGGGATACTATGGGTTAATGGCATTGTTGACTTCCCTTTATTGGGGTTTTTAACCTCAAGGTTGTTGCATGTGGCCCCTAAGGGCTCACCATTGGGTAATATGGCTCCATCTCTTGTTTACATGCTCAAGTGGCCTTTGCTTCAGTAGTGATACCTTCGTCTGCACTCACATCCACTTATGACACCCTCCTCACCTCTTAGATTGCTAACACATTCTCTCACTGGCCTTATCTCCCAAGAGGAAGACATCCTCCACATGATGCCTTCTTGATGCTTTCAGGAGGGATTTGAGGGATTTTACATCATTATAGGGGTTAGATGGGGTATAGCACGGTCCCTCCAGCTCACTCCAGCCTTTAGTCTAAAGTGATTCACTTATTTGAGGGTATTTTGGCACCTGCGGGTAAAAGTACCCTGCGTAGCCTACCTTCAGCCTACCTTAGGATATATTTTATTTTATTTTCATTTAATTTTTAGTTGACATTTTATAATTTCAAATTGACTTATTTTAAGGCATGTAGGCCTGGATATTTTTAAAAAGTCAGTGTGATATCATATAAATAGATCTCCTCACTTTCATTTTAAAGACAAAACTTATGGGATAATACACTATGCACCATTTTACCCTTGCTAGGGCTCTTTGGATGGATGTGCTCCTCTCGTGGGTGTTTTTTCCTTGGTAAATGCAATCTTTTTCTATCAATTCTTTGGAAAATTTCTCTTCTTTTGGTGATTCTTTGATTTGTTTGATGAACACGAGCACAAAGACATGAGGCTACTCATCATTTTGTTTGAATGTTAGTGGATGTGCATATTTAAGTCTTAGTGGTAGCCCTAGTGATGCACATTTTCCTAGGATAGGCCATTACCTTTCATTCTTGTCATCTCATCAAATTGAGGCATGTCTTCTTGTGAGGGTTCCCTAGGGTTTCTCCTTAGTGTTTCTAGGCTAGTTGGTTGACCTAGGAAGTCTTCCTCTTAAGGTTAGCCATCCTCCCTAGATTCCCTAGGTTGTGGTAGGGATTTTTTCTACGGTTAGTTCCCTTGGTTTTCATGCCTTTTCTCTTATAAAAAAACTAGTTCTATGGTTAGTATAGGATTCGTTTTAGGTCATATTTAGGTTTGAAATTTTATGTTTGAAACCCTACAATTAAGAAAATTATTTTTTTTGCACTTTTGGCCCTCCCTAATATTTTGGCCACATTCCCTACAAATTCTCCCTCGACTCTAAAGCCCTAAAAACCCTAAGGCGGAATTATAGGGAACCCTAAAAATATAAAAATTGCAGAAATATAATTATTTTCCCTAAAAGGCCCTAAAATGGTCCTAATTCTTACCTAAAACCCCTAGCTTGTCTTTAAAAACATAATATACCTTTCCTAACCCTTTCTACCCTCTCCTAAGGCCATTCTCTACCCTTGTTTCTACCCTCGTTTCTCAGGTATGTTCCTCTTCATCTTTCCCACTAGCCTGCCCCACATTGTTGCTTCTTTGTGACAACCTTTTCTTAACCCCACAGGGCTTCCATTTATAGTGGAAACCCTCTCCCTTATTTTTGTACCTTATCCTTAACCTATGCAGTGACAAGGAAAATGTTAGTATGCTTTGTTAGGGACTATTGACATAGACCATTTTTTATACAGTGTGCATACAAATTAATCACAATTAATTATATATCATTGGTTTCATTTAGAACCAATGTCGATTGTCAGCATTCCTTTCATCATACATACAGTTTGCAAATAATGTACAAGGTTAGGTTAATGCAATTGTTAGATTAGTTCCTTCCCTAGGAGGCTAAGGCTTCAAAACAAATTGGGAGAATTTGACTAAGGTGATAGTAGTCACCTCATCCCAATATGCTTGCCGGCGTCTTGGAATTCCATTTCAACCGGTAACATTTTGTCTTTGTTGTTGGGGACCATCTCTAAATTTGAAGCAGTTGATCTAGAGTCATTCACACACCTGGAAAGAATGACATTCGGTAAGAGAATTGAGGTAAGTATTTGGTATTTTGAAAATATTATTGTCAGTGACTAATATTGCAGATCTTACCTGATGAATGCACAAAGAACTTATCCCACCCCATTAATTAGCTCACCCTTATTTTGTTTAGTACTTTTGTGAGTTTTGTTTAACTAATGTGGCAGGTCTCACCTCGTGACTCCAATCAAAGAAAAATAAAGAAGTTCTCTTCAAATACAAGGAAGCATGACAAGATGGCATCTAATTACAAATTGTGGAGGGATACATTGTATTTTTTGGGCATTATGTTCCACATAAGTATGTCATTCAAGATGGCAAGAAGGATTTTTTTCCATTGTTCTAGAAATATAAGTACCATGCAACAAAACATGTGAAGGAATTCATGCAATTCATCTAGGAAAGCAATATTGTGTAGGAAGATACCAAGATGAGGCTATTTTTGTTATCTCTTCACCTAGAAGACAACTTAACTGTCAGGAATTGGTAAGAGGGTTTTCCTCACAAATATTTTCCTTCACTCAGAGACTTCATCAATCCATTCAACATGGATTGTGATTATAGTGTCAAGGAACAAGCAATAAAGGCCATGATCAAAAAAATATGGAAAGAAACATTCAGATGCAACTAGACACAAGAATATTTGAGTAAAGAAATCAAAGATGATATTCCATTTGAATTTAAATATCCCGATAATTCGACTGCTATCGAAATAGAAATAGGATTCAAAATATCATCTCGATCTATCAAACTTCTCAAGATATCTACATGAGTTACCAGAGATATTCTAGCATACCTTCAAGGGTGGCGATGATAATGTCACAAATCATGTGGCTTAGCTTATGACTTTGGATTCATAATATGATATTAAAGAAATAGAAGATATTTACATGCGATCATTTGTCCTTCACGTGAGAGGATAGGCCCTTTCTTGGTTTGTGGGCCTATATAAAGGAACAATATCATCCTTTGCAAAATTGGTGGAAACATTTTGTATCGACTGTAATTTAGAGAGGCATAACAAATGGATACCTCGGGTCAACATGCGAGGGACATGTTCAGGAAGGAATCCCAGAACAAGGATCAGGTCAAAGAAACCATTGTCCAAGGTATAACTGATGATATCCCAATCACGATAAAGGAACATCCCAAGAAGATGAATATGATGATGGTCCTATATATGAAGATTTGAAAGTCCTAACTGAAGAAGCTAAAGACATAAAGATAGGATGCCAGTTCTCCCTTCCAACATAGAAAAAATCCTAATGATATACCAGATCTCTGGGAACATAGTGACGAGAATTCTGAGGAATATGGTTATTCAAAGTTTATGGGACTTCCTTTCTATGATTCCTCGAGACTAGGTATCATTGTCTCCATACATTGCAACAAGGAAGAACAACTTGATGAAGTTACTTAGGTTGAGCTGGAATTTGACACTATTTGGGATGATGATCTAGGAGGATATTGGTGGCCACCCACCTATTCCAGTTGGACCCCCACCATTGTTTCTTTCAATTTTCCAATTTCCTTAATTATAGAACAATTTACTATTTTTGGTAGATTTCGGGTCCTAAACTTCTGGAGCCGTTTTGAGGCCCTAAATAACGTTTTTTCGGCATCTAATGGTCGGGAAAATACGAGTTTGATTTGGACTTGATATTTTCCATTTATGGATGTAGTCCTTAAACATATCTTTTTAACCATGCATCATGCACTTCAAATGGAGGTAGTATGCTAAAGTTATGACCTTGAGAAATTGATGTACCAAGTTACCCAACGGGGCCCACATTCTGGAGTTTCACCTCCTAGGGTTAGGTTTTTGGATGTGTAGGGTTTCCATTGTTTCTCAATAATATATAGGCCTTCAAGCCTCATTGTAACATAGAGTTCAGAGGCATGTAGCCGCCACATCTCTTCTTGGAGATAAGCCACCAGCACTCTAGCTAGCTTATTTCCATTGTGTATGTAATCAAGTTTCAAGTATTGATGAATGAAATGAAGTGTTATTTCCCCTGCATATTTGTTTCTATGGTTATTTGTGTATTCTATTCCATTCCTTCATAAATCTGGTTCAGTGGTATCAAAGCAATATTCTCTTTCTTGATCCTTCTTTGCATGTCCCCAACGAGGGTGGGGTATAAAGAGTTAGGGCTCAATTTGGTTGAACCTTTGTAAGATCAGCCTCGCAAATATTGACGGCCACCCATGCAGGATGAAAAGAAAGATGAGGGCACAGAAGATCCCATCAAAATTTTGCTCGAGAAGGACCTTGAAAATAAAGGAACATGATGATGGATAACTTCGCTCAGATCCTTCAACGACTTCCCACTGGCAACGCATCTGCATCTAGCAGCAAATTTGGAGGCGCAACCCATTTTAAGGTACAAGTAAAATTTTTCATTCCCATATTTGATGGTCGAATAGATGCAGACACTATAGATAGGTGGTTGAATCTATTAGAAGGATATTTCTCGATTCATGAAAATTCTAACCGGGAGAAGATTACGTTTTCTCTTCTCAAAGCCGCCCCCCATGTCAAGGACAAGGACTGGTGGGAAACCTACTGTGAGAGAAATGACAAGGAGGAACCCTCTCTATTATCGGTCGTAACCACTTGTAATTATTTTCAAGATTCCATAAAGGGACAATATTATTCAGTGGAGAGCTATGAGGACAAGTACATATAATGGACTACGTTGTGGCAACAAAGAGATCAAGATGTGCATGAGATGACGGATTTGTTTCATACCCTATGCACCAAGTTGGGTATCAAATATTTAGAGAAACATTTGGTGCTGAAGTACCGTAGTTATATGCATAGATACATTCAGGATGAAATGGATTTCCTCGACATCTCCTCGCTTGGTATGGCATATTGGTATGTTGCCAAAATTGAGAAAAAAGTCAAACAAAAAAAGTGAGACTTTGGATCTGCAAATCAGAAGTAAGGGAAAGGTTCCCCCAAACCATAGAACCAAGAACACGTCCAAGGCATGGAGACTCAAGAAAACTTGCCAAAGCCTCAAGCAAAGAGCAACACTGTAAATTCAAAGGAGGAAGCAACAAAGTGCAACGAGTTCCATAAGAGCCCCACTCACAAAACAAGTGAGTGTCGAGCCAAGCAGTCATTGGTGGCAAAGATAAAGGCTTCTGAATTAGATGCATACTTTGACATTGAATCAGAACCCAAGAAGGGGAATGACTAAGGGAAGAATATTATCGATGTAGAGCCCAATGCCACCGTTGCTTCCAAAAATATCCAAAAGGAAGAACCAGAGGATTCAAAGGAGGAGGAGCGTCTTTTCCACTCCCAAATGTGGGTAAAGGGTTCCCTGCTATAGTTCATTATCGAGAGTGGGAGCCAAGAGAACCTGATTTTAGTAGAGGTCATGAATAGGTTGGGTTTACTAACCACAGCACACCCGCATCCATACACCATCGGGTGGCTTCACCAACGACGTGATCTCCGCATCAGCCAATAGTGCCTCCTTCCCTGCAACATCAAGCCCTTCACCGATGAGGTATTATGCAATATTTTTACTATTGATGTTTGTGATGTATTGTTAGGTCAGCCATATTTATGGAAGTGACATGCTATGTATGAGTCCCAGCCTCACAATGTTATTATTACATTGGGAAATAATTTGTATCATGATAGCAGAGGTATAACCTCCTGCCGCTATCTCTTTGGTTACTACAAAACAATGCAGTAAGCTCATTTCCAAAATTGGGAAGTTTGTTTTCTTGATGTTCTGCCCTTAGGGAAAGAGAATATCATGGCCACGACCTCCAAAAAAGGCCCCTCTACATGACAACAACAAATGGACAAGGTCATGGAGGAGTACCAAAAAATATTCACCTCATCCACCGGGGTGCCTCTCCACAGTCAGGTCAAGCACCCCATTGATCTCACACCAGGTGTGCCACTACCCAATGGATCAATCTATCGATGCTCTGTTCTCGAGAATGATGAAATCAAGAGGCAAATTCAGGAGCTAATGTAGAAGGGTCACATCCAACCAATTTCATCACCCTGTGGGAACCCGATCGTGTTGGTACAAAAGAAGGATGGGACTTGGAGACTTTGTATTGACTATTGGGCGCTTAACAAGATCACTGTTCGGAATAGGTACCCGATCCCTCGGATTGATGACCTCCTGGACCATTTTAAAGGGGCGATATATTTTAGAAATATCGACTTAAAGTATGGGTATCACCAAGTACCGATTGAATCGACCAATTTCTGGAAGACTTCCTTCAAAGCTAAGGAGGGTCTTTTCGACTGGTTGGTCATGCCTTTCGGGCTGAAAAATGCTCCTGCAACCTTCATGCGACAAATGGATGACATATTGTAGCCATTCACCACCTCATTTGTAGTAGTGTACTTGGATGACATCCTGATCTTTAGCCAGAT
Source organism: Pseudotsuga menziesii (assembly GCA_001517045.1). NCBI lineage: Eukaryota > Viridiplantae > Streptophyta > Pinopsida > Pinales > Pinaceae > Pseudotsuga > Pseudotsuga menziesii. The sequence continues at coordinate 530,930 of LPNX010751860.1, read as the reverse complement.
TTGGGAAGAGCACCTCAACCACATCTGACAGGTCCTCCAAGCATTAGGGCAGCACAAGTTGTGTGCCAATTTGGACAAGTGCAATTTTGGCATGACATAGCTTCAGTATCTAGGATAAATTATTAATGAGTGTGGGGTACATGTGGATCCAGCAAAGATCCAAGTCATTCGAGATTGGCCAGCCCCAACTACTCTAACAGCTTCGCTGCTTCTGGGCCTTGCTAATTTCTACCGTAGGTTCATGTTGGGATTCTGTCATGTCACTTGGAATTTGAGTCAAGTCACCAAGAGAGAAGCGAAAGAAAAAAAAAATTGGTCAAAAAATCAGTAGAAGGAGTTTGCAGAATTGAAACATCGCCTCTGCTGTGCCCTAGTGCTCACATTACCAGACTTGCAACAACCATTTGAGATCGAGACAGATGCCTCTGACTATGCTATTGGGGCAGTCCTTACTCAACAAGGGAATCCAGTGGAATATCACAATGAGACACTGTCCGAGACAGCCCACAAATATCCCACTTATGAAAAAGAGATGTATTCCAGTGTACATGCTTTCTGACAATGGAAGCATTACATTTTGGGAAAGGAAACAATCATCCACATAGACCACCGACCCCTGTAGTTCATACAGACACAAGGGAAGTTACATAATGATCACCATCATAAGTGGTCCACATATCTACAATAGTTTCATTTGAACATCAAGTACAAGAAGGGAAGCACCAATAATGTTGCATACTGCCTCAGCCGACCACCAATCTTTGCGATAACCACCATGCTCAACTCTTGTGGGCACGAGACTTCTGATTGGCCGCTTCTCTACAAGAGTGATCCAGAATTCAGCCACACATAGCAGACACTCTTGGAGGGAAAACAAGTTCCAAAATTTCACCTGTAGGATGTACTACTATGTCACATGGGACACCTTTGTGTTCCTTAAAGCGAGCATGCCAAGATGATTTGGGAAGAGCACTAAATTTGGGTCACTGGGCATTTTTGGGTCGAGAAAATAGTGGCAGTACTGTAGAAGTATTTCTATTGGCCGAACCTTTGAGATGACATTGGGAAGCACATCTGATCCTGCACTGCATGTGCCATTGCCAAACCATCCATCAAGAAGAAAGGCCTCTATACTATGTTTCCTACCCCTAGTCGACCTTGGGAATCCATATCCATGTATTACATGTTGATCCTTCCTTCTACTAAGCATGCCAATGACTGTGTGTTTGTGGTCGATGACAAATTCTCAAAGATGGCCATAATGGCAGCTTGCAAGAAGAATATCACAGTAGAAGCCATTGTTAAACTCTTCTTTGAACGAGTGTGGGTACACTCTTGGATCCCTTAGTATATAATACTAGACCAAGATAGCATGTTCCTTAGTACATTCTAGTCTAGCCTATGGTCAATGCTAGACACCAAGCTCACAAAGTCCATAGCTTTCCATCCCCAGACAAATGGCTAGACAGAGGTCATCAACAGGAGGATTGTACACATTTTGTGCATGTACAACTCAAAGCATCCACGCACATGGGATGAGAGCTTCCCCTATGTACAACACAGCTTTAACCAAGCCCTCCATAGCTCAACCAACCATAGCCCCTTTCAAGTGGGCTTGGGATTTCAGCCACTATGTCCCATTGACGTAGCCATTCCATTTGCAGCTACTCAGGATGATTCAGCTCATATCTAGTTTGAAGTTTCCAAGGTGAACAACTTCATTTAGCACATTTAGCACATTCGCCAATAGTTTCATGACATATTGGGTAGATCCAATTCTAAGCACAAGCAGTGACATGATCAGCATTAGGTGCAACAAAACTTCAAGGTGGGCAACAAAGTGTGGCTACATTTGCAGAAGGAGCGCCTCACTGGACCCCACCGCAAGCTTCACTAGCTCCAATATGGGCCATACACCATCACCAAGGATTTTGGGGACAATTCCTTCGAGCTCAGTATTCCACCATTCCTTTGTCTGCACCCAGTGTTCAATATGGACCACCTACGGCCCTACTTTCCACCTCTACTAGACACATCAGACGTGGCAGAACAACTCACACCAACAGAGTTAAACCCCAACTACATGGAATAAGTCACAACTGATCGAATTATGGACACACAGATCAAGAACACCTGCCAGTAGAAGATCCATCTATATCAAGTTGTCAAAGTAGGCCAACTCCTTCACTAGGGAAAGTGGCTCACCAGGGACCAAGTTCAGTAGAGGTTTCCTCATCTCATGGACGAACTCAATGCAATGGGGACCATTTATTCCTAAGGAGGGAGGAATGATCCAGGAGGATATGGGTGACCACCCACCTATTCAACTTGGACCCCCACCATTGTTTCTTTCATTTTTCCAATTTCCTTAATTATAGCACAATTTACTATTTTTGGCAGTTTTCAGGACCTAAACTTCCGGAGCTGTTTTGAGGCCCTAAACGACATCTTTTCGGCATCAAATGGTCAGGAAAATATGAGTTCATTTCTGATTCAATATTTGTTTTTTGTGGATGTATTCCTTAAATAGATCTTTCTAATGATGTATCATGTGCATCAAATGGAAGTAGTATGCTAAAGTTACGACCCCAAAAAATTGATGTACCAAGTTACCCAACGGGGCCCACATTCTGGCGTTTCACCTCCTAGGGTTAGTTTTTTGGATGTGTAGGGTTTCCATTGTTTCTCAATAATATATAGGACTTCGATCCTCATTGTAACACATATTTCAAAGGGATGTAGCCACCACATCTCTTCTTAGAGATAAGCTACCAGCACTCTAGCTAGTTTATTCCCATTGTGTATGTAATCAAGTTTCAGTTATTGATTAATGAAATGAAGTGTTATTTCTACTACATATTTTTTTCTATGGTTATTTGTGTATTCTGTTGTGTTCCTGCATAAATCTGGATCAAATGAAGTGCTTTCAATCACCTTAAGCAAGGATGATGAGGACATGATTTATGAAGACCCTATGGAATGAGATATGATTGTTTCTTCCCCTTATAAGGCTAATGGTGAATAATGGATCGAATATTTTGCAACCATAACTGAAGATGAAGCATCACTAGACTTTGCATATAGTTGACATATGCATATGGCCCATTATGATGAAAAATTTGAATATTTGGGACTTAGTATCTCTGGTGATACTTCCATGATATCTCCTCCATACCCATCCTGCAATAGGGAATCATGTTAAATAAAGGATTATTTTGCATATATTTAGCATATGATGAGCCTAGATTATCACTCTTAGTTTTGCTCCTCAAGAAGCGATGAAGAATTTGGTAAACCCACTCTACCCTACATCGATAAGCCCTTAGCGATACATCTCAAAAAGATCGAGGAAGGTATATGGACAAGTATTATTTTTATTCCTTAGTTTTATAATATTTATTGTTTATCTTTTCATGTGAAGCATGAAGGTATGAATTATATTGTTGACAATTTCAAGAGTTAAAGTATTATTGGGGTTACTGACATGATTGTGGAAAAGATAAGCAATATCATTGTATGTCCAAAGAAACGCCCAAGTAAATGCAAAGATAGGTTGTGAATAACATGTGAATGTTTGTGAGATATGACTCTATGAATAACCTCCCAAGTTCAGTATTCATGGGTGAATTTCATGAATGTTATTTTCTTAGAATATGCGTATGATGAATTTGTCAGATACATAAGTCCTCGATAAGAATGGATCAACAAATCTTGTCAAAAGGATGCTTCTTTGTGGTACCAATTTCAAGTCTTCCAGGTTCTTAAGAAGGTATGTCTTCATGACCTCACCCAGATAAATATCCTTGTACGGAATCAAGATATCATAAATGAGGTATTTCCATGGATTACATTAAAGGACAAAGATAAGATATCGGGTATGAATTGCTTACTTAAATAGTTACATTGGTGGTATGATTTTACTTAACATATTTTGGATATTAGGTTTAGTTTAGGTTAGTTGCATTAGGATTTCTAATGTGCATTGCATTTGATCTCTTTTCATCATCTTGTTAATTTTTATTGTTCTTAGTTTGTTTCCCTCATTTTACGAACAAGGCATGACAAAGTGTTTACCCCATGATGCTTTTAATCCCTTTGGACATATAATATGTGTGTAGTTCTATAGGTACAAGAATATTCATAGGTTCTTACTCTATTTTTAAATGAGACTTATGTTGTGATGTAACGTTTAGCTTTAGTATGTTTGACAGAGTTCTGGTTATTAAATTCATTTAGAAAACTAGGAGTTGAATCTTGACTAAAAATTAACATATAATATAAACTCATGAAACTAGTTTAAGATAACTCTAATAGGAATTTAAACCTATAATCCATTTAAGAATTAAATAATTAGATTCTAATTAATCTAATAAAACAAACCTGAAGCGTGTATTCAAACTAGAGACTAAAATTATAGATCTTAATCCAAAGCATAATAGCTATAATTAAAACCTGTAAACAAAATAAAAAAAATTAGAATGTAGAAGACTCATACCTGTAACTATGCATCTTGTTAATGGATAAAGAACCATGCACACTTAAACACATAGAATTAATAAAAAAACTAGCTAATTATGACATTAGAGCTTATAACCGGATAACTTTGGAACTACCACGTTCCTCCCAACCATGACCCTGAACCGTTCTTGGCTCTAATCCGAATCCCCCCCGATCTGGCTCCAACATGCAACTAATCTAGAATACAATGTCAATTTTTAATAAATTTTATTAAAATGACCAATTTTTCACTTTTTCTCCTATTTCAACCTTTGACTAATTTTGATATCTAGGTCTACAAATTGACCCAAATGCTCCCAACTATTATGAGAAGGTGTATGAATGATATTAATAATTTAATATGGTGTTCATTGATGATTTATAACCATACAATTACTTCTACAAATGTTTTTATTACTCTAGTCAAAGTAGGAGTCTTTACTAGCAAATTGGGGTTCCAATTCCCCCTGGGTAAATGCTGGAAATGGTTTCTCAAATGTTCTAAAACCCAATAAAAATTATGAATAGAGGAAGATACTGTTTAAGGTACATTGCTAAGTTATCCTTTGCATCATTATTCATATTATACAAACTATTATGACCCTCTCCCTAACAGCTACAAAATCACTAATTCGACCCTTGGGGAAATGGTACCAAATATTCTCCAAATGCAATTAAAATGAGTAAAATGACTTCAAATGATGGAGTGCTGAACATGAAACTTGTAATAATCATAATTAAAATTCCATTCACCATAAATTTATGACAGAGACATTCTCCCATTCTAAATAATTAGCATCACTATGGCATACAACAATATAGCAGGGAAATGGTTATTGTTTTCTCATTAATATTCAATTTTATAAAAAACCCTTTGGTATTTCCACCTGATTCTTTTTTAGAATGAATAAAATATCATATTAAACTTATTACAATTATAAATTTACCACTAGAAGCTCGGAATCATCAACATTCAATGGAATACATCAATCTAGTGGGGAAATGGTCATTGTTTCCTCATTATTAATCACTTTTACTTTCAACCATTTGATATTTTGACCTGATACCTTTTGAGATTTAAGAAAACATAATATTAAATTTATTCCAATCATAAATGGATTAGGATAATTTCTCCCAAAGAGTACAATAGCTCACCCAAAGTGCAATCTTTCTATGAGCAAGAATGTGCAATAAACACTGGAAATGGTTGAGATAAAGCCTGTTGCACTAGAAGAAACCACAAGCTATTATCTATATTACACGTGCAAATAAAAAATCCATTATATATACATGAAATACTTGAGTTTTCTCTTCAAACACCAACTTGGATGGTAATCTTTCATCCTCGAAATTGGCTAAGGCAAGAAAGTAGTCATCCACCAGCTCTCTCAATTCACAAATGCAAATTTTGCAAATGATCAAAATCTGCCTTAATTCTTTTTTTTTGACATTTATAAATTTTCCAAGGTATCTATGGTTCAAATTCATTCCATTATAAGAATTCCAAATCTAGTTGGGAAAATATTCCAAAGAATGTCAGTACAACAATTCCTAGTCTCCCACTTCCACCAAATTACATGTGGAAGCATATTAGCTGCCCTAACTCCCTTGAGCGCCCTCTTGGAGCTATTGTTATCCCCAAAATGTCATATATGTCATATTTCATCCTTCATATCTGATTTTTTTTGTAAGTGTCATAGCATCTTCATCATTCTTGTCGTAGAACTAGGGAATCTAGTCCAAGTGTCTCACTAGCTCCAAAATGCCTCATCATCTTCCATGGGAGTTAATATTCCACTCCAATTCAACCTTAATTGATTCATGAAAAATATATTGACCTTCAAACTCATATCAATACCCTTTTCCTTGTTATGGATTCGAAATGACAAGAGGAGGATGCCATGTAGCATAGAAAATCTAGTGTGTGTGGGTCCCACATCCTCTATGTGTCTTCATGATCAATTGCCACTTTTATTTTCCCTTGTATTTATTTATGTAGCTCATTTATTAAATATTTATTCCATTCTAATTTTGAAACATTATTTATTGTCACCTTATTCCAAATCCCAAAGATTCCACCCCCAACCTAGGAAATTAGTAATTTTCCTCCTTGGTAATTATTTGACGCTTAGCATCAATTTGACAAAACTCTCATGAATATGGGAAATGTGAGTAGGCAATTGTGACCCAATTAAAAATTTGGGACATGAAAAATCCTCCCTTCCCAATATTGCTTGTCCTCAAGCAATTTCAAACATGGGTGTTGAAGAACCTGTGTTCTATACGATTACTTTGAAGTTGCCACTGAGTTTCCCAGCTTTGATTCTTTTAGATTCCATGAATATTTTAGAGAGGAACCACCATGATTGCTGCTACACTAATCTGATTAAAATCACTTTATTAAATGTGGAATCCATCTCCTATACTGGTTGTTTCCCCTAAAAATTGAAATCAATGGGACTAAACACTATCCCAAGGTCCCATTGCTTGTAATGCACTCCAACAATTAAGAGTGCTCTCCAACCCATACCGTTAGGAAAGAGAATTATGGGATCCCATTTTCTTGTATTCATTCTTCCAAACATGATTAGTAGATAATATATAACATCAAAGTACATAACAACATAATAAAAATGTACATCAAGGAGGCGCCTCATCAAAAAATCATGAAAGTGCTTATACCTCCAAATAAGTAGACCACCATTTTCCAAGTGCATACAAGATTCAAGTGACCAATGAAATATGCTCCAATGACAAAGGTGAGGATCCCATGTCCTATAATGCTGCTCCAAAAGGATGTGATATGCACCAAAATATTCGGCCATGTATTCTTTCATCAAAGAAGTGAATGAAGAATCTCCACTAAAATATGAACCAAATAAAGAGAAAAAAAACAAGGAGACTTAAAATGACTCAAAACAAGTATTAGCCATACATCCATGAATGAAAAAATCATAAATATATAACAAAGTATGTGGCTGGAAACACAAATGTTTTCCAATCATAAATCTATTCACCCTAGTGTTGGATGAAGTTCCTCCAACATCAAATGAACCAACTGTTGAGCAAGAAAAACCATGATTCTTCAAGTCACTCAAATGCATATCATAGGTGCATCCATCTAGATGTGCATCATCATAAATTAACAAATCATTCTTCTGCAAATGTGAATAAGAATGTGCTTCAACCATGTCATCATAAAAATTAAATCTAGGAGTTCCATACTCCTCATGTGGCACCATAAAAAATAACCATTTCACCCATACTTAATTGAGACTAATGCTATAGAACATGGAATTTTAGGATGTAGGAGAATGAACTAACTCACCCAAATGATCAAAAAGTGCAGAAGTTTCATCATGGGAATGATCCATATGGGTAGTCACTTTTTGGATGTATTATTAGATATATATTTAAAACATGTTTCATTGGTATATTCCCATATGAATATAGTTTAGAACACAATTTGAATCACTCAATTCTGATATCGTATGTAAATTGTATGACCAAAATACCGACTTCCTATCACAAATCAACATTCCTATAACTATGTTTCCTAGATTATTCATTGGCCAATTTGAATCATAAATTCTTATTGGATTCAAAACTTGTTTCTATTGGATATATCTACATGAATTGGATTTCATATTCAATTGGAATCACATCAATCCATTATCAAACGAAAACTTTATGCCTAAAACCCTGACTGTCAGTCTAGTCCAAAATTTGAAAAACACCTTGTGATGTAGTCCTTTACTGAGAAAATTTGGAATATCATCACATATAATTTTTAAAACCTGTTTTGAAGGGACATATAAATTTAAATTTACTTTCATTTGGCTTTGGAATCACTCAAATTGGATGAGCAACGAACAATTTATGATCGAAACACTGCTAGTGAGTCTAATGGGCCATCACCCTCCCACATGTATAAATTGAATTTGCTTCGTTCATTTTTCCTTGGATTTGTTTTATAAGTAATTGTTTGTTGTTTTTTCCTTCATAAGTATTTGATGAAGATATATCAATAACATCTCTTCCTCCATGATCTCATGTTTTACTATAGGCAAGTGCTAGGCTTTTGCAGGTCCTTAGAAGAAGAAGGTCAGTGCAAGCATGAGTGACTCTTGAAGACTTTATCTCAATTTGAAAATGGATTGAGGACATAAAAAATGGATAGATTGATGTGAAAACCATATGAATACCAATGTTCCATAATTCAAACTCTATTTCTACATGAATTGCTACTAAAGATGCCTCCCAAAAGACCTTTCGTCCATTATGCTCATTCACCAACACCATGTTATGTGCATACATTTCCTTTTTTCCTCCACCATTCCATCATGTCCATGACCTTCTACTCCATTTCATCGCTCCTACACTATACACTCCACTCCACTCACACCTAACCCATGAATAATGTCTCTCCACTCTCTTACACGCTAAATTACCTCCTATCCTTTTGATTTTACCAATAAATCCTAATTCTTGGAGAAAATATTTCATCTCTAGTTCTTCACAATCATTTGTTTTGTACTAATAATGGATGATGTGGAATTCATTAAGGTCCACCTTCCAATGGTCTTGTCCCATTGACCTCAACACATTATCTCGGCAACAAGACTTGAGTTATGTATAGTACCTTGGAATTTTACATGCATCAATGGTAAATTTCCTCGTTGATTATCAAGGGAATACACCAATGTTTGTTTTTCAGATCCTGCAGGTGACTCGAATTCAACACATACATTCACACCTGAGAGTTTGTACTACAATACATCGATAGGTCATTTTCATCGATGGTGAGTTATCTCACGTTGGTTAACAATTTTCATTATTGATTGGTAATCCAACCAAGTTTCTTCAACTTCGACTTCAATAACATTCATTGACATGGATTAACTCGTACATAATCATGGATACTGGATGAAGACTATATTTTTATTGTTCTAGTAGTTCAACAGTATTCTTTTCATTCAGTTGGAAGCATTTTTTTTCAGTCATCTTGCATAGTTCCTCATCATGGATCATATTCAACCATCATAAGTTTAAGCTTCCAACTACATCTCTCAGCAGCAGGATTCCATGGAGGTAACACTTTAGGTAAAATAACATGAGTTTATTTATTTATTAAATATTTAGGAATATGTCATGAAGAACCACGAAGCATTATCCATTTCCATTTTTATATAGCATTTTATGTCCATCCATTTCCATCATTTCCCATTCAATTCTAACACTTCATTACTCACGCACATCCAAATCAAGTCATTCCCTGCATATCGTACATCCAAGCTGTTGGGCCTCGAAATTGTCTTTTATAATGGTCTTATTTACATTAATTTCTGACCTATTTACCATAATTTGATACATCTATGTTCAATAAGATTGTCTTTTACTCTGTTTTATCAATTAAAATATCGTAAATGTAAAAAAAGATAAATATGTTATTTTTATGAATTAAATATAGTATTTTACAAATAATAGGCGTCCTGCACTCTATTCAGCCCCTTCTTTCAGTTCAAAGTTTTGCACTAAGTTTAATAACATGTTTCTTATTGGTTTACTGCCTGGATTTAACTTTGTTCTCTGATTCTTGTTGGTTCCATGATATTGGCATATACAAATTAAAAATTTGAATTAACAACAAGTCTTTAACATTGTTTCATATTTAACAAATAAACCATTAAGTAATAAAAAAGGTTATTATTATTATTTAAATATTTACTAATCTATTTTTAATATAAACATAACACAAAATAAATAAACAAAAAAGAAAACAAATAGTCATTAAATAAAATAAAGTCAAACCACGTTTTAATAATTTTTGTTTTGATTCTTAAAACAATTTGTTAGTTTGTAACAATGTTTTAAATTAACAAAATGTATATAATCGTGCCATTTTTTGTATGCAGGTTCACGAATCTGCACATCCTGGATCGACATATACGTAATTGATATATCATTTAAACACATGCAATCTATTCAATAAAATGGTTCACGTGGGGGAGGCCAACTCCAGGAATCTAGCACTCATCCTTCAACGTGGACAAGAAAATAGCAGAAAATCCACTAAGAATCCATATTTCTGAACAAATCTTAGTTACAGGTCATCTAGATGCCCATGAAGACCACGTGTTTTTAACAGACAATTGATTTTTGGGCTAGATTTGTGGGTGAACAGAAGTGAAATTGAAAATATGGCACATGGGTATTGTGTAGAATAGGCCCATTTCGGTCACCCATGGGGAAATTTCTCCAAATTCATAGCCTTTTGGGAGAAAATCATGGTTCTTTGAAACCATTTTTTCTAGAAATTGTGGTTGGTCATTTTCTGAATTCATGTCTAATTGTTACAGCAGTAATGAACCTCTATTTCTAGTAAGACCTGCTTGACTTGATCTCCATTGTAATAATCTTATAAATACCTCTTTGGTTTTGAAGAGGAAGAGGAGAAAACTCTTTGTAAAACTTTGCTTCAGTTTAATAAAAGGTCTCTATTTCAGTTGTTGGTGATCATTCTTGTTTCTCTGTTGATGATCAGTGACTGAGTAGCATAGGAACACAACCCCTGATTACTGAGAAGGGCCCATAAACAACCAGTGGTTGTTAGGATATTCAGACACTTGGGAATTAGTTAAGATCAACTTATGTAATATATCCGTTCGGTAAAGTGTGTTTATTTAGTATGCATTAGTATGTGTTTGTAAATATTCTAATCTGACGGTCACGATATGCTCTAAACATAAAGTGATGAGACGGTTCAACTTCTCTTAGATCATACTTTCTATTGATATGTGGATTAACACCCGAATGGTCCATGATCTCTATTTAAAGAGCATGGAGGGTCATTGGCTAGTTGATCCATTATGAGAAGCTGATGTAACTTTCTTTCTTTTGCATAATAAATTGTTCCAAACAGCTATTTGGCTGGGGCTATGGACTATTTTCCTCTCGAGGGTTTTAACCACGTGACAAACATCGGTGTATTCATCTGTGATATTTTTGTGTGAATTTGTTGTTCTAGGTTTTCTGTCCTTTGTGAGTACCCTGTGTACTCAAACATGGTATCAGAGCGTTTATGAAGAGCCGCTTTCGGTTTTGATCAAGATCGAGATCCAATGTTGCCGAAAATTTGAAAGGGATTTTGGTTTTTAGTTCCTATGCATTTTTGGCCTATGGGAGCTATTCCATTGCATTTAAAGCACCATTTCCTTTGGGAAATAGTTTTCGTTTCACCGAAAACCATTTCCGTTTGATCCAGAAACACTCATTTCGACAAATATGAAGGTATACTGTTACAGTGACGTATTTGTTTATTTATTTTTTAAATATCTCATATTTTTTAAGTTTATTATTATATCTTTATTTTTTTAGTCTCGGACTGTTGCCTTTCTTGGCTACGTATGATCTTTTCCATGCACCTTGTGCGATCGCGATGAATCAGAAACAGAAAGGGAAAGTTTTTTTCTTGTTTTATCGGCTACGTATTCTCTTTGCCGTGCACCTTGTGTGATCATAGTAAATCAGAAACAACAAAAAAACTTGAAAACATAAACTTTCTGGGTAAGCTAACCAAGATCTAACCCCATTGTGTGGAAAAAGTTTTTTTGTTTTTGTTTTTCAATTTTTTTGTGATTTGTAGGAAAATAAAAAGCATGCACGGAGAACGAGAGAGAGAGTATAAAAAAAAAAAAAGCCTATTTCTCTTTCCACTCTTTTATTTACCTTTTAAACTTAGCTCACTTGGTCCAAAGTTGCTTTATTCCTTAATAGGTCTTGAGTTCAAATCTTATTAAGCTACTTTTTAGTGCATGCAATTTCTATTTTCAAGTTACTTTATTGTAAAATTGCATCTCACTTAAATAAAATAAAATAAAAAGTGAGTCACTTAAGTCTTTTAATTTATTGCCGCATTATTTAAAGTAATATTATTGTAAAAGTGAACCTCACTTATTCTGCAAAAGTGATTCACTTAAAAACAACTTTATTGTAAAGTGATTGTCGAAGGTTGATTTTGAGAAGAGAGGGGTTAATTTTTTTAGTTGGTCAAGTTAATATCTCCCACGTCACTATTGGGGACATCTTCAACATTTTATTTGATCAAACATAATTTCATCATCCTGAATTAGTTTTTAGTGCCGTCTTTTTTAAAATCGCATATATTTTCAAGCTCTTTGCATCTAGATAGTTAGTTTCTATTCTTTTAGTCATTATTTTATAGTATATCAACCCCTTATGATATTATACTTACAAGTTCTAACTATTTCTCATGAAAATATCGTATGGAGGATGTTTTGCGAAGTATGACACTTTTTAGGATAACCTCAGGGAATGAAACAGAACCCACTGATGATGATAAGGAAATTAAATCGAAAAATAGATGTGATGAAGCTCATGGATTGATTGGGATGTCAATATCTACTAATTTGCGATTCCACATATTTGGAATTGATGAACCTGATAAATCTTGGGAAAAGTTGGAACCTGTGTTTGGTAAACACAATGAAATTGGGGGTCATCAACTTGAGAATGAGTTGATTTCCTTGAATCCAAATGATTTTTCATGCATTCAAAACTATTTATCTAAGAATAAAACTCTTAGACTCTTATGTCCAGAATGCAAGATTAAGAAAGAAGACAAACAATGTATTTATCATATTCTTTCCAAACATGGACCTACACATTCTATTTTTGTATCTACATTCTACTCCATGAAAGAATCCTTGATAGCAGCTAGCTATAAAGAGCCTAGTCTTGAATTATTTTTTGATTCCTTAATTAGAGAGCAAGAGAAGCTCATTCATCTTGGAATAATTAACAATGGAGATACATTTGGGAAAGCCTTATTGTCCCAACAGAAATAAAAGTCCAATCCTCCCAAGAAACATAAATTTTCACAATAATAAACCAAACAACAAGGGTTCCAAACCCTCTCAGTCAGCTCCTTCTTTAAAAATGACAAAGGATCCAATACAAAAGGAAAAAGGACTGAACTTCATTGCAATTTTTGTGGGAAAGATAATCATGATAAATCTAAGTGTTTCAAGAAGATGGAAGCCTTGGAAGCAGCAATGAAAAAGCACCACATCAGCCTAGATTCATCTTCAGAATCTACCTCTCATGGACATACACTTTGTGCTTCTGGTTACTCTTATATTGTGTCTTCTTATTCTACTTCAATTGAATGGCTCATTGATTCTAGAACATATTATCATATGGCTAAGAATCAAGCCGTCTTTTCTACTATGCATGAATGTAACACCAAACACATATTTGTTGGTGATGATAGATCTCTGAGTGTTGTAGGATCTGGAATAGTTTCAGTAGAAATTAGTCATTTCAGTGATGTACTATGTGTTCCAAAAATTTCCTGCAATTTGTTATCAGTCTATCAAATTACTCATTCAGGTGAAGGTAAAAATGTGACGTTTACAACTCACCAAGTTGTAATCAAGGATTTCAAAAATCCTCAAAATGTCCTTGCTACTAGAACTGATGATGCTATTACAAGGTTGTACAAATTTAACAACTTTGGGTCATCACCTTTTCCTTCAATTTTTGTTGCTTATAGTGATAACTTGAGCAAACTTTGGCATGAGGGATTTGGTCACTTAAATTATCACTCATTGCAACAATTATGTAAAGACAATATGGTGACTGGTCTTCCGATGTGTTCCAGCTGCAACCGTTCTCCCCAAATTTCTTAAATTTTGGGCCCCTCCTCATGATTTAACGTTGTTTTTAATCATTGGATCCTTTGAAGCTTTTGGTCGTGCTTTAGTGTTGGATGATTTTAAAAGATTGACTCTCGGCTTGTTTTCGGAGATTGTGTGTGTTTGAAGTTGTTTGGGTCGCCGATTGCGAGTTTGCTTTTGCTGATGGTTTTGAAAGGCTGCTATTTCGGAGATGAAATGTATTTTGACCATTGTTGAATTTTAAAAATCTTAGAACACTTAATTTTTCTATTGATTGGGCGTCATTTTTTGTTTAATCGAAATCCTTCCAACTGCCGATGCATGTTAACCCTTTAGTCGCATACTCGTAGCCTTTTCTCTTCTGTCGTTGTAGCTTGGAAAGTCATTTGGCTTCCGACGTGATGTCTTCCGACTTCTGACTAAAGCTTTTCCCACTCGCATTTCACATGTCTTTAACCTTTCTTCTTCCGCCGTTGTAGCTCCCAAATCGGCTAAGCACCCAAATTCCAAACTTCTTATCCAGTCGATGCATCAGTCTTTTAGTCGCTTGCCCGTAAATTTTTCTTCTTCCACCGTTGCAGCTCCCAAAGTAGTTAAGCCTCTGAAGTGTAAAGCCTTCCGACTTCTGATTGAGAGTGTTCCCGCCCATAGGTCGCGTATCCTTAACCTCTCCTTTTCCATCGTTGTGGCTAGGAAATCCTTTTCGCGTCCCATGTTGATATCCTTCTGGCTTCCGATTTAGAACTTTCCCGCTCGATGCTTAGTCAAACTCTTTTGTTTATTAAAATTCTCAGATCAAGGGATGCACCTAGCTGTTTTCTTGTGGATTAGCCATTTCAGGTGGTTTAAGTTAATGTTTAAAATGCCATTTCAACGAATGATGCACTTCGTTTGATTGCAGGTGGTTTCTGTAGCTTGGTCAAATCACTACGGTGCGCAGGCATATCTGGGAAAGTTTTGGAAGAAGTCGAATCGTGGCCGTCTGGATCACTAGCAGGACAAATGAAGGAAAATACAAATTGACTGGCAACAAAGGCATAGGCCAGAAAGATCTATCAGTTACTAATCAGATCATGAATGCATACAGAAAATAAAATGGGAAGATGAAACGTTTTAAGGGATGGGAAAAGTCATACGTTGGGGGAACCCAAGCCATCTACTGTTTTGTTTAAATATTTGAAAGTTAAGAGCTAGAGGGGCTTTTTTCACTAAAAAAATTTGTAACTTAATGCTTGTAAGAGGAACTATTTTGTTTTACAATCAGAAACTGCAACCTTTTCCTGTTGGAGAAAGCGTAATGTGGAATATGTCAATGTGATTAATGAGCAATGTTGAATGTGAACTATTTCATTTTCAGTTGTGTCTCATTAACTGTAAGAGCATTCTAATTTCTTGAACTTATGTTCTTGTCTGAATGTTCTTCAGTACTTTTATGATGTCTTTTCCACTATGAGTAATGGTAGTTTTAACTGTCGATGAGCTATCTTATCATATATACTTTTATTCATGTTTATATGTTTGGTTATAAGAACAACTATCTGTGATTTTCCATAACACGTGAACATGGGTGCATTACTCATGAATGAATACCCAGCTCTCTAGAGATAGTTTAGTTAGTATTTGTTTTCTTGCATGATTTGGATGCTTGTGAGTACTAAGATGAGAGGTAAGAACCTACGCATCACATTGTGACTAATATTTGCATCTTTATCACCCTGTATTTAGTTAGGCACATGCATCTCATACATTAAGTCAAAAAATACAAAAAAAAACTTTTTTTTTGTTACTTTGACGTACGGTAGCCGGACCACAAACCGGACGGATTCCCTACACCAAATAGTCATGGGCTAGTTGGGAACATTGACTGGGGAGAATCTCTTGCTGTTGTTGTCTGCGAATTTCCAGGCCTCAAAATTTCTAGTGCTAGAAGGAGGGCCGCCAGTGCATGGCTGGCCAAGGAAACCCCTTTTCCCGAGATTATTCCACTGGTAACAGTTCTGAAAGCAGTGGGCTTCATAATCCAATTCTAGAAGAAAGGAATAGAGAACATCTATATTATATTGGAAACAAAGTTGTTAACAACCTGAGAAGACACACCAAAGAATATGTAAATAAGATTGGAGGATTGCCAATCATCCCTGAATTGCCCAGAAGAGATTATAAAAGGAAAGATCGTCCTATAGTAGAAGACTCAGTGCTGGTTGGAGACTGGGAAGAACTTGTAGAAACAGCCTTATAGGAAGTTGTGCTACCTTTGAATCAAGAAGGCCCAGATTGTAACATCCCCGACCCTCCGACCGATGAAGAGGATGCTACCCTGGAGTTACCCATCCGGGATACCAGCCCCATGAACATGTGCATTCATAAAAATTGCTGAAGTAAAATGCTTGAACTAAAACATGCATATATAGTTATTTATCATACACAATGGAAGTAAGATACATTCATAAAAGCATTCAACATGTTCATCATGATCATTGATAGTAAATAGGATTGCAGTAGTAAAATAGAAAAGATTACTTATCTTTACAAAGAAATCGTCTCACAACCAGCTATGTCACTGCAACGTTCCACGCAACCATAGGCTAGCATGCTCCTAGATCTCTCAGTAATGCTACCACCCCCGAGTCGGGAATGAATCCACAAGGAATAAGGAACTGACATGCTTACGCATAGCAAAAGGGTAACAACACCACAAGAGTACACAGTTTAGCCAAGCCAACACGATTGGTTTTATCAGGCGAACAACAGATCAGCCAAGCCAACAGAGTTGGGTTTATCAGGCCATCCAGGAGCTCGAAAAGGCTAATGCTAAGCTGGTGAGCTCACTAAAGAGCTGCAAAAACCAACACCAGAGCCGGCCTGGATTCTAGAACATCCACACACACCCAACACAAGGAAGTCAGTCCCTTCTCTGCAACGCAGTCCCTCGGAGCCTGATCTTCTCTCCAGTGCTCTTCAAGGATTGTGGAGAAGAAATATAGCTCAATAGCTCTGTTTGTGTGGTTCTCAACCCACCAGGTTTGTCAAGCACCTCAGGCCCTCATTCACCAACCCAAAAAAAAGGTCCAGGGACAAATCCGATGAACCCACAGCGATCCAACCTTCAATACTATCGCTGGGAAACTTACACAGATAGGAAAATGATCAAAATTCATGGCCAACATACACAGTTCAACGTAGATTCATAGGAAGAATCACCCCTGATCCCATCAATCCGTGGAAAAGCAATCCCAATAATTTCCACTGCGATCCGAATGGTGAACAAAACAATCCACAGTCCCATGCATGGAGACAAAAGTTGGTTCTCTATGTGGATGAAAGAAACGAATTGCAGACCAGCAATTAGCACAAGAGAGAGGAGGAAAACCCCTACACAATGGTTGGTAAAACATTTTATTCCCCCGTCCTGCATGAGGAAGATGAACGACCAAGATCTGAGGGAGTGGGAAGAAATGATTCCCACATCGTGGAGAGGAGAGCAAGCGTGGCATGGCAACGGTCTTCTTGCCAGCCAATCGCTGCCTCAACCAACAAAAATCAAAATAACCAAGGGAGGTGGTGACACATAATTTTCTCTCATGACTCCATGTTCCACATTCACATCCCCCTTTCCTTATCCTTTGGAATCATGCCCCTTCTCAATTTAGTTGCCGCGAACATAGCTGGTTGAGTTGTTTTAATAAAAAAAAATGTGTTTACATGATTCCATAATTAAATATATGCCACATGTCCTGATATACCATCGGTGACCCTTTCCTAATCAGAAACACAACATAACCAAATCTTATGGTGGGGCCTTGGCCTTGATCTCCGCACCAAGATTATTTACAACCGATGTATCTTATTTATTTTAATGCGAGCGGAGATTAAAACCGGGGTATTACACAGATACCCCTCACAGTTCTCCTGCTCACACTCCTATTTGCTCACCTCCTCACTCTCCACCCAGACTCATGGCAGGAGTAAATGCTAATCCACAACCCAACCCACCAAATCCACCACCTACCCAGAGAGCTAGATCACCTTTTGTTGATTGCATGGGCAGACTCGGGTTTACTATAATCAATCAACAACACCCCTAACTCACTGGCCCTTTCGGTGATAGACCGCGAAGCGATCTGAAGTCTCACCCAAAGTGAATCTAATGGGTTGGCCAAGACTCAAGTGTCTTGGACCAGGTTCTGTGCATCCTACTTCTTTTCTCTTACTCCTGTGAGCCACAAAATCAGCTATATTGGCGCATCGCACGTCCCCTTCTACTCGCAGCACTTTCAGCCGTGCGATTCTTATCCATGTGCAAGTCGCACGGTTTCTTCTCACGTCGCGCAACTTCCACTTACTCACAATATCCCCAACCTTATCGCATCTCTGCGCCCCGTGAGACACCTGACCTCTCCTCAATGCTAAGCCTTCAGCTCGTAGTATCGCGCAGCGCAGCTCCTCTGCCGGTGCGATATCACCTCTCTGCGATATCTTACCACTACGACTTTGCACTCTTAGCGTTGACTGTATCACTGTGCGAAACTCTACTTCCCAGAAGTTATATTGTGATTAAATGGTCATTAGAAACAGACGTAAAGGAGTCTTTAAGAAGCTTACTAAAATACTTCCACTAATCTCTATCTTCCTGCATTACCGTGAGCTGAACAATACATACATTCACTTACTACAACTAACATTATATGCATAATAACCAGGAATAATAAGCAAGCACAATCACATCCATGCAACACATAACTTGCATATTTAACGTGGTTCACCCCCAGGATGGGAGTTACGTCCACCAAACTGTCCTCCTATTATATATCTTGAGGGAGGTGAGCACAGTCTGTTGCACCGCATATGCAGCGTGAGATCTCTTCTAGATCTCTGGTATATTTCTATCTCTATATTGCCTTTCTTTCAATATATCCTTCCCTCTCTTTCCTCTCTATGGATGGTTACATACAGACTCAAATGACTCACAGACAAGCTAGGTGTCTGGAACGTTACAAGACAGTTTGTCTGACTGACTCCTGAGTCTACTTCAAAAATATAATCAACTGACCAACTAATGACTCATCATACGAACCAATCAACCCTTTACAATACAAAATACAATCTTTTATAGGCGGCCCAAAGGTCTCGCCATTACAACACTGTGGGCCTGTCCCAACAGTAACCCAAACCCTAATTAGTGACAGTCGGTCCTCTCTGTCCTTGAGGTAGCTGCTTCCCATCACACCACAGCTCTATGCAGTCTTCCATGCTTCCCAGCACTGACCATGGGTACTATGCACCGCTTCTCTGCTTTCTGTCCTTCACCTTCAATGCTTGAGCCTCATTGCTCCTTCTTATTTATGATGGTCACTGAGCCCTCCTGTCTTCTGCCGCTGCCTTCAATGCAGTGGGTGAGCTCTCCCTTCTCAGTCGCTCAGGTACCGTTGCCTTTCTTTGACTTTCACATCCCAAAAAATTCATGGTTTCTGGCTCTGCTCTCCAGCTGGAAACGTGCTACGGCGTCGTAGCCCTGCCTTGTCTTCTTTCTGCCAAAACTAGCAGCTTTTTCTATAGCTGCGGGACCCTGCTGCAACAGTCCCCTAACACTCACTTGTGGCTCATCCTTGAGCCACCCGCAACAGGCTTCTCCTGCTGCAACTTATCCTTCGCCTCCTACGAAGTGCGTTGTAGCCTGCCTTGAAGTCCTGTGACTTCATTCTTCATCTCCTCGTCATGTTCTCTTGGAATTTTGATAACTCAGTTCACTGGGCTCTCTTATCCTTTCTGCCCATAGTCACAGTTTCGCTCTCTTCGCTCTTTCTTCTCTATGAGCGCTCTAGTGTTTGAGAAGTGTTCCACAGATATCCTTTCCTTTTTATCTGGGTTAGAACTTTTATCACAAAGAAAATCTGTATCTTCCAGCCTTCTCAAACATTTCCTTCCATCTAGAGCCTCGTGGATGGAGAAGAAGCAACCCATGAACTCCGCTCCGAGAACAAGCCTTTGTCCACGTTCTGGAAGTCTCCCCTCCGCTGGGTTTGCAGTCTTCTTCCACTTCTGAGTCTCTTCAAAGTGGTCCAGATCCACATGCTGCCTCTGACCCTCAGGTTTCTGTTTCAGTACCTTCGCAATCTTTCGTGCTTTTCTTAGCTGATCAGATAGGTCAGTGATTTTCTCCCGTTGCTTTCTTTTTCTCATTTTTACCTTTCTCCTAGCGGGAGGTTTCTTCTCATCATTATTCTCCTCTGCTTTCTTATCTTCAGTGATCGACTCGGTGTTCTTCTTCTCCTTAGCAGAGACTTTAGTGACAACTTCTACTTCTGGCGCTTGACTCTTCATCCTTAGCGACTGTCTAACTTGTGCTGTCTCTAATTTCACAACCTTGGGTGGCACCGTCATGGCGAACGCACAGCCAGTACGTTCTTTCTAAACCTTACTTTTATAGGTTCGGCTTCAGTCAGAATCCACTTGGCTCAATACTCTGGGCGTGCAGTGGCTTCGAACTCTGGGAGTCACTATACTCTACAACTTAATTGGCTCTACACAGGGGACACTTAGCACTGCCTTGCATAGCTCTCAAGATTTGGCAACTGTACCCTTCCTACTTGAAGGATGTCAGCTTTTATGCCAAAGGCATACTACCGGACAAAACGGTCCTCCTGGGTCAACCCCATTGGTCATCATAATTACGTGGATGAGACCCTACCCATCATTCTGATCTATCATAATTGCTGAGATCTGATCACGTGTCCCTCAATACGTGCATATCCAGGCACCAGTGTCATCGGAGATTTACCAAATCTGGAAAAATTTATTATACTGCTGCCAAATATGCGTTAGAGGATACCGGTCATTTCTTCATTAACTACCTGTCAGATAGTGACTTGACTAGCCCACTGTCGGTTGTAAACTGAATACATGGCAGGGGGAAACATCTGACTGCTGCGATGGAACTCTGCATCACCTGCGCAAACAAACAGTGTCAAGAAAGTTTTATTTTTATTTTTATTTTTAAAGGGTGTAGACTCATTCTCGGTGTGATGCCTCCTTTCAACTACACTGGACATCTGCACAGTCATAAACTGTTCATGCTAGGGCTGAGAGGTGGGAAACCTATCACTATAGAGTTTTAGCCTACTGCCATTAATCCATGTGGGCACATTAGAGGAAATTTGGGGTCTAAAATGGGCCTTATAAGAAAACGTGCCAAAATAATTTTTTGTGAGTTGGAATTCAAGAACCAATAGAATTTCAATAAAATAAGTCAACCATAATGGTTGAATTGACATATTTGTCATTAAAAAAAACTAATTTTTTTGTTCGTATTTTTGACATATCTCATTGTGTTTTTACTCAAATTTCGATCAGGAGAGCTCATTGGATGCAGAATCAAATTCTACATCCAACGATTACCCACACTGCATACTTTTGACGGACCCCTCTACCCCAAAAACTAGAAATACCTGAAAAAACATGATGATGATGTCATCATCACATTTTTTCAGGTATTTCTTGTTTTTGGGGTAGAGGGGTCCGTCAAAAGTATGCAATGTGGGTACTCGTTGGATGCAGAATCAAATTCTGCATCGAACGAGATCTCCTGATCGAAATTTGAGTAAAAACAAAGGGAGATATGTCGAAAATATGAACACAAAAAGTAGTTTTTTTCTTTCTTCCTCCAAAATTAATCAATATTATTTTATTATTTTAACTATTATTTTATTATTTTAACTATTATTTTATTATTTTTCTTAGGAGGCCCATTTTAGACCCCAAAATTCCTCTAATGAAGAGCTCCCCATTCAGCTGGCTGAGCTGAATGGCACCTCCTTCTATGACTTGTTGGATCTGGTATGGCCCCAGCCAATGCGTCTTAAACTTCCCTGGGAACTTGATAAATTTGCTGTCATAGAGGAGCACCAAGTCTCTAGTATGGAAAGTCTTATTCTTAATGTGTCTGTCATGCCAATCTTTTTCTCAGGCCTTCTGCACTCTCTGATGGAATCTGGTGATGAACCTGTCTTCTTCTAGGGCAAGCAGCTGTGCGAGCCTTGCTTCGAATGTGTCTGTATCAATCATCTCGGTAATCTGAGCCATTCTTAAGCTGGGAAGAATATACTCCATAGGCATAACAGCCTCTTGTCCATATACCAAGCTGAAAGGTGTGTGTCCCGAAAGTTTCTTACATGTGGTTCTGTATGCCCATAAGACAACGTTAACTCTGAGGTCCCAATCGTTTCTCTGGCTATTACAGATCTTAGTAAGAGCATTTTCTAAAATCTTATTGAAGGCCTCTACTGTACCATTAGCCTGCAGGTGGTAGGGAGTGCTCTTATGGTGCTGGATCTAGAATTCTTCTGTTAATGCCTCAATAGTACTGTTTAAGAAATGTGTACCTTGGTCGCTCATCAAAATTACTGGGCATCCAAAACTGCTGATGATGTTTTCAAAGAGGAACTGTGCAGCTGTAGTAGCATCACAATTTCTTACTTCTTTGGCCTCTTCCCATCTGGTGAGGTACTCTGTTCCAGTGATAATATATCTCGCACCAGTGCGCTTCCCTGGTGGGTTGATTGGACCCACGAAGTC
The DNA here is from genome assembly GCA_001517045.1 of Pseudotsuga menziesii. Lineage (NCBI taxonomy): Eukaryota > Viridiplantae > Streptophyta > Pinopsida > Pinales > Pinaceae > Pseudotsuga > Pseudotsuga menziesii. The sequence goes on along the minus strand of LPNX010751860.1, from coordinate 508,164 downwards.
TATAGCCCATTTGTCAAATGCGCGCAATGTGACCTACGGTCGCAGCGGCATTTCATCACGTCGTGAGGGTTTTCCTACCCTTTGGCAAATATCGCAGCATCTGCAAAAGTCCTTAGTGTATTTATGCAATGTAGGCCACCACAAGCCTGCCTCTAAGATTTTCTGCGCAGTCGGTTTTCCAGCGAAATGACCTCCTGTGGTTCCTGAATGAGCCTCTTTGATAATAACGTCTTTTTCATGTGGCATTACACATCTGCGTAGAACTTCATCCGGGCCTAACTTGTATAGGCATCCTGCAATGAGGGTGAAGTCTGCTGCCTTAACAACCAACTGTTTCTTTTGCTGCTTAGTAAACTCATCAGGTGCTACTCTTGTGGTGAGGAATTGAATAATGTTGGCATAGTACTCCTCTGCAATCTGTATGGAAAACAACGGTGCATCTGGCAGATTGTCTTCTAGGTTACTGATCTCTTCTCCTGAGTCTAACCGCGACAAATGATCCGGTCCTGCATTCAGTCTTCCTGGTTTCACAATGATTTCAAAATCATACTGCTAGAATAGGAGTAACCATCTGCAGATTCTCCCCCCTAACACTCGTTTATTGACTAGGTACTTTAATGCGGAATGGTCAGTAAACATTTTAAACGAGGCACCCAATAGATAGTGCCTGAACTTCTGCAGCGCATATACCATAGCTAAGCCCTCCCTTTTTGTTGTGGTGTAGTTCCTTTCCGCTGTGGATAGCTTTCTGCTGGAATATGCGATGGGATGGTCAAGATCCCCTTCTCCTGGCTGGGTCAAGACGACTCCTAATGCGATGCCAGATGCATCCACATGTACATGGAAAGGCTTAGTCTAGTCCGGAAATACTAGGATGGGTGCTATAACCATCTTCTCCTTAAGTATGTCTAGACTCTACTGGCATTCCTCGTTCCATAAGAATTTTACATCCTTCTTGAGCAATTTCTCCATCGGTTCTGTAATCTTTGTGTAGCCCTTGATGAAATTTCTATAATACCCGGTGTGACCAAGTACTGTCCTCAATTGCTTGACTGAGTTGGGTGCTGGAAGGTTTACAATGATAGCGATCTTGGCGGGGTCTACCATCAAGCCTTGTCTGCAAACAATGTCACCCAACAAGATGCCAAACGGTGCACAAAATATACATTTTTTCAAGTTTAGAGAAATCTGGTACTACC
>LPNX010751860.1:488984-506763 GCA_001517045.1 Pseudotsuga menziesii | reverse complement strand
CTCTTGCACTACCATAGGGCTAACCCATTCGCTTTCCTCAACTGGCTCGATGATGCCTGCTGCTAGCATTTTATCAATTTCATCCTTTACTTTTTCTTTGTAGCGCTGATTCAATCTGTATGGGTGCTACTTAACAGGTCTAGCATCCTCCTTTAATGGTATCCTCATGACTCCCAGGTCTCCAACTATTCCCTTCATCTCTGTGAACTTGGTGGGAAATAGGTCCTGGTAGTCATGTAGCAGATCTGCAATCTGTCCGACTGTTTCATCATTCCAGTAGTCTCCAATAGAGGCAAACTTAGGTTCTGCGTCTGTGCCAATATTGATCTTTTTAATATTGATGGGCTCGGTGATCGCTGGAGTCTCTAGCTATGGTCCCTCCACATTGCGAGTGCCTTCTGATTCAGGAATGTTGGTATTGCGAGGATCCTCATCCGCCTCCTCTGATTATGATGCAAAATTATAGCATTCCAATGCCTCTTCTAGTTGGATAGTCCATTCAGGTTGGACTGGTACTGAGATGGTGCGATCCTCAAAAATATTTGTCTTGATTATGTCTAGGGCCTGAGCAACACTTAGATGTTCTGACTCAAATGCAAAGGTGAGTAGGAAGCTGTCTGTCATAAGTGACCATGTGGTTGTTCCCTTGCGCAGCTCAGTCTCTGTATACCAGTTCCTTGGAACTGTGTCCAATGTGTGAATGAATCTGTGAACCCATTCATCCTCTGGAATGTCCAACCAGTTCTGTTCACATGTCTGAATGTGTGCTCTAGGATCAGTTTCTCCTGTATACTTCTGCTGAACATACTCTCTGTCTTCAGAAAATCTGATCGCCATCAGTCTTTTCATATTATCCCATGATGCGATATTCTGTTTATGCACATACCACCATCTTGCAGGTGTGGCTCGAACTGCAAGGTCCATAGCTGCGATCCTCTGCTCATGAGGAATTTGTTGCTCAAACTGTTCAAAAAAATCCTGGATATCCGTCAGACCTTGATATGATGGAGTCTCAGAGATCTCAGTGCCAATCGATCACAGTGACTTACTAATAAATGCACATCTGCGCACTGAGACTTCATAAAGTCTGTTCTGCCAGTTTTCTAGACCAACATCAGAATCCGATGCGCATGAGCTGTCGCATCGCCAACTAATGTTCCCTTCTACGGTTGGATTGATGTAGTCATTCTGGTTTGCAGTCATTTGGTAGAAGCTATCGATGTTATGTGTCTCTTCCTCTGCTCGGATGGGTTCAATATATCTAGGACCTTGGTAAGGGTCCAGCAGTGCGATGACCCAGATCTGCGCATCCTCGAAGGTCATTTGTCATTTCTTTAGGTCAATGACAGATTTGCTGCCAATCGCCCAATCAATACTTAATAGTGCTGGATATGGTCGACTGTCACCAATGATTTCTATAACCTCGAAGTCCACAAAAGTACGAACTCTGTCAATATCAACTGGCACCTGCGGTAGTCGACCCAATGGTGATACTTGCTGCTGACTAGCTAATCTCAGGTGGATAGGCGATAGGGCTAGCTGGGGACTACCCATCTGTTCCCATGTCTGCTTAGTTAGAACATTCACCTCTGATCCTAAATCTAATACAACCTCATCCATTTCAAACTCACCAATCTACGCTGTGAATTTCATCTCTCTTCCTGTCCTTGTATGTCTCGTAATATTATGGACAGCGCGGTGTGCATTGCCCGAGAGAGACGGTTGCTGGCACTGATCTATCATGTGCTGTAGCTCACCGACAGCTTTATCATTTCTCAGGAGTTTCAAGCAGCTGTGCAAGAAGGCTTGTACACTTCCTGTTGATTCATCGTCGTCACATCTTCCTGATGTGGTAGCCTACTGTGCCTGCTCAAGGCTATCGCTACCAGGTACTTGCTGTGGTACGCTCCTAGATGGCATTACTTGTGGTCCTGATGGTGTAAGTTCATCAAAGGAAGCCTTGGCTTCATGAAAGGTCTCTTTATTCTTCTGTAGGTTGAGTGTTGTTGCTTTACTAGGAGCTCTGCGCACCCACCCCTGACTTGTGTTCTTTCCGATCTCCTGCGATGTGCCACTAGTGGAAGCACCGCTCCGAGTCACAATATTGAATCTTGGTTCTGGTTCTGCCTTCTCAGCAATGATAAGTTGGATTTTCTGGTGTGTGGCTGGTTTAGGGTCTCTGATCTTAGCTATCAAGATAGGACACTCTTCTATGGTATGATCATAAGATTTGCAGTAGTTACAAGTAGTAGTGGCGTTTTGACAGTCTCTAGCATAGTGTCCCGTGGTTCCACAATTATAACAAGTGACTGGTCCACGACCTTGGCCAAAACCTCCTCCTCGGCCAAAGCCTTCTCCACCTGCGAAGCCTCCTCCATAGCCTCGTCCTCTGAATCCTCCTCCACAGCCTCCATAAGTCTGATCCGGTTGTGGTCCTGTTGCTGGACCCTGTGTGTCTGCTTGGACTCTGTACACATCATGTGTTCTTTCTAACATGAGATCATAAGCTCAACAGTCTTGTTGATTGTGCCCGATGGACTTACAAAAGATACAATATAGGTTTTTAGGTGTCTGTACATACTTTTGAAGCAAAGGGCATTACTGAGGTGGATGTCCTTGTGTTTTACATATTTCACACCATGGCCCTTGTGTTTGTGGTAAGGGGTTAGGAGCCCCTGACGCTAAATATTCTAGAAAGAATGGACAATTGTCTTTACTATGGCCCTATGCTCTACACTTTATGCACCATATGTCCTGCATAACCTCTTTCCCTTTTTTAAGTTTGTGTATTTGTAACGTAAGGTTGGCCAACTGGGTCTGTAGAGTTGTCATGCCTGTACTAGTTTCTGCTAAAGGTGAAGCCTCTAGTTTCATTTCCATCTCCAGCGCTTCATCTTGAGTAGTAAGTTTCTGCTGCATTAGTGGCATTTTGATATGAGGGAGTAGCGCTGCAATAAACCATTCCGTATGCTGCTTCGGCGCAAACTCAAAACTTACTTGGTCTATAAGAACTTTGAATTTCTGGTCGAAGTCCCATACTGACTCTGATGGTAGCTACTTAATATCCTTAAGCTCTGTAATGCACTGAGACTCAGACTTAGGTTTCTTAAATTCTTTAATCATGGCGTTCTTGACTTGGGCAAGCGTCTTGGGTAATGTAGTATACTTTATGTACTATGTCAAGGCTCTGTCTCTGAGTGTGGTGACCAACTATACAAGTTTAAGGTTATTGTCATTGATTGTTTTAATGGTCCACATAGCTTCGCATAGGAACCAATGTTGTTCCGGGTCTTCTGCTCCTGTACCTTTAAAAATAGGTAGCTTCATGTCGTCTCCCATTCTATTTCTCTATGGCGGGTTTTGACTGACTGGGGTACTATCACTCAGCGGTGTAGGTGAAGGTGCTGTAGCGGGAGTAGGTACTGTCTGTGAGCTACAAGATGGAGTACCTACGGGGTTATTCTGAGTCCCTGTTTGCTTCTGTGGAGTATAGGGGTGGTAAGGGATACCCCCCCTGGTTCTTCTATGGTGCTAGGGCTCTATTGTCTAATACTATCTGAACTGTCTTCAATTATAGGAGAACTAAAATCTACTTTATACTTCTTTCCACTACGTGTTCGTCCAATGTCATCAAAATCACTTTCAAACTCTTGTGACATTACTATCTTTACTTATTCATCTGAGACTAGATCCATTGTTCCTTTTTCATATAGCAACATCTTAAGGGACAAGTTTAGAGATCTTAGGTACTTACCACGATATCCTCTGAATAAGTATCGTTCAGCTGCGCTGAAGCTCTTTCTCTGGTCAACTGTAAATTCTGTAACAAAACCTGCTAGCACACTTGTCAGCTAGAAGTCAACTGCTCTTGTAATCGGATTGTTGAGGTTCTGCACGATCTGAATCAGCTTCGGTGTCCAGACAATGTTTCTTTTCTTCTTGAATGTATTCCTATCTGTCAACTTACATAACCAGTCGAAAAGCTCATTTCCATAGGTTGTAAAAAATATAGCGTGTTTGTCTAAAGCGATATGCTTTTCTAACCAGGCCTCTGTGCTCAGTTTCGGACTCCGATTCTCTTTCTTAGAGAACTCCCTCAAGTCTGAATCTAGCCACTGGTGAAACTCTTCTCTAGTAGGATGCCAATAGAACATTAACTCCCAGTCATTTAAACCGACAACGGAACCATTTGTTGATTGCATGGGCAGACCCGGGTTTACTATAATCAATCAACAGCACCCCTAACTCATTGGCCCTTTCGGCGACAGACCGTGAAGCGATCTGAAGTCTCACCCGAAGTGAATCTAATGGGTTGGCCAAGACTCAAGTGTCTTAGACCAGGTTCTGTGCATCCTACTTCTTTTCTCTTACTCCTGCGAGCCACAAAATCAGCTATATTGGCGCATCGCACGTCCCCTTCTACTCACAGCACTTTCAGCCATGCGATTCTTATCCACGCGCAAGTCGCATGGTTTCTTCCCATGTCACGCAACTTCCACTTACTCACAATATCCCCAACCTTATCACATCTTTGCGCCCCGCGGGACACCCGACCTCTCCTCAACGCTAAGCCTTCAGCTCGCAATATCGCGCACCACAGCTCTTCTGCCGGTGCGATATCGCCTCTCTGCGATATCTTACCACTACGACTTTGCACTCTTAGTCTTGACTATATCACTGTACGAAACTCTACTTCCCGGAAGTTATATTGTGATTAAATGGTCATTAGAAACAGATGTAAAGGAGTCTTTAAGCAGCTTACTAAAATACTTCCACTAATCTCTATCTTCCTGCATTACCGTGAGCTGAACAATACATACATTCACTTACTGCAACTAACATTATATGCATAATAACCAGGAATAATAAGCAAGCACAATCACATCCATGCAACACATAACACGCAGATTTAACGTGGTTCACCCCCAGGATGGGAGTTACGTCCACCAAACTGTGCTTCTATTATATATCTTAAGGGAGGTTAGCACAGTCTGTTGCGCCGCATATGCAGCACGAGATCTCTTCTAGATCTTTGGTCTATTTCTATCTCTATATTTCCTTTCTTTCAATATATCCTTCCCTCTCTTTCCTCTCTGTAGATGGTTACATACAGACTCAAATGACTCATAGACAAGCTAGGTGTCTGGAACGTTAAAACACAGTCTGTCTGACTGACTCCTGAGTCTACTTCAAAAATATAATCAACTGACCAACTAACGACTCATCATACGAACCAACCAACCCTTTACAATACAAAATACAAGCTTTTATAGGCGGCCCGAAGGTCTCGCCATTACAACACTGTGGGCCTGTCCCAACAGTAACCCAAACCCTAATTAGTGATAGTCGGTCCTCTCTGTCCTTGAGGTAGCTACTTCCCATCACACCATAGCTCTCTGTAGTCTTCCATGCTTCCCGGCACTGACCATGGGTACTATGCACCGCTTCTCTGCTTTCTGTCCTTCGCCTTCAATGCTTGAGCCTCGTTGCTCCTTCTTCTTTATGAGGGTTGCTGAGCCCTCCTGTCTTCCGTCGCTGCCTTCAATGAAGTGGGTGAGCTCTCCCTTCTCGGCCTCTTAGGTACCATTTCCTTTCTTTGACTTTCACATCCCAAAAAAGTCACGGTTTCCGGCTCTTCTCTCCAGCTGGAAACGTGCTACGACGTCGTAGCCCTGCCTTGTATTCTTTCCTCCAAAACTAGCAGCTTCTTCTGTAGCTGCGGGACCCTGCTCCAACACCTTTAAATCTAACGCCTCTGCTACATGATTTACCTCAATCCTTTGAAAAGATGCTGCCCAAATTCGACCCAAATGAGAAGACTAGTAGATGATCACCTGCAAAGTTTTTACTTGGCGATAGAAGGGTTGAGGTCTGGGGAGTATGAGGATGTAGTTTGCAGACTATTTCTGCATACCCTTAAAGGAGCTACAACATCATGGTATTTTGGGTTTCCTGCTAAATCTATCCCTGATTGGGATACCTTCAAGAAAATTTTCAGAAGTAAGTATGCTATTCAAAAGACTCATGCAGCCCTCATGAAAGGACTATGTGCCTTGAAGAAAGAGGGAAAGGAAAAGGTGCACAATTTCACACAAAGGTTTGCAGCATATCTCAAAAAAATTTCTGAAGCTGATAAACCTTCGGACAAGGTACTGATTGAGTATTATACTTCAGCTTTACGCCCTGATTTGGCCATGTTTGCCAAAGGTAGGGCCAAGCCTAATTTGACGGAAACCAATGAAGAGGCAGAAGTAGTGGAGGATGAAAGAGAAAGTATCGAAGATTATCCAGAACAGTCAGGAGAGAAAGGTGCAGTAAGGAAAGCCTTATTGTTTACTAAGCCTATGGAAGGGAAATCGCCAGATTTTGAAAATATGGTGAAAATGATGCAAAAGCTTTCCAACAAAATCATATATTTGGATAAAGAGAAGGAAACACAAAAGTTCTATAAGCCCTATTATAAGAAAAGAGAGAATAACAATTAGTCTCAACCTCCTCCTCACAATGCTGCATCCATGAATCTAACAGAAGTAGGAATGGAAATTTTTTTCACTTTCCACCAACAACCACACTCTGAAAGAAATTGTCCTCAATGGATAAACTCAATGACGTTGGTTATGAATCAGCTGTTGGATTCTAAGTTAACAGAAGATGGATATGAAGAAACAAAGGAAAATACTACTTCAACAAAGGAACAAGAAGAGGAAACCATGGTTTTGTGGAATTTTGTTTCGTTATTTGACGCAGAAGAAGAAGAAAAGAAGTAGGGATACAAGGATGTCATGGAAACCAACGTGACAACAAGGAGCCAAGGGCCAATTAAAGAAAACAGTCTCATTCTCCAAAAGACTAAGAGGCTTCAGTGAAATGTTAAGAAAATTCAAAATAAATCCTTAGCTGATAAAATTCTAGAATTCACTATTACCAGCGAAGATCGTAAGCAAAATAATACATTGGCCAAGCTAAATGAAGAAAAGATGAATGCTGATAAACCTCATCCCATTGAACAGTAGATGGAGTATGACATCGTGGAGGATTTAAAGAAGGTAAAATTGAATGTTTCACTATTCGAAATGTGTAAAGTGACACAACAAAAAGAAAGACTATTGAAAGAACTTGAAGCATCAGACGAGAAGCTGCTCACTAACAATCAACCTCAGGAAGAAGAAGAAATCAGATAAACCAGCATTGGAGGTAAGTCTAAAAGCAAACCTCCACCTTTCCTCCTCACATTTGAAATTTTCAATCAAAACATGCATAATTTCTTGGTAGACTAAGGGGAGTTGGTTAATGTCATGCCAATATCAGTCTGTAAAAAGATCAATGGGTAGCCTAAGCCATCCAAGTGGAGGGTTGTTCAGTTGGATAGGATAGATGTAAAGGTAATTGGTGAGATGGAAGATGTCCTAGTCCATCTGGCATCCAATGATAAAGTGTGCCAAGTCATTAATATCGTGGTGGCTGATATACCAGATGCTTACAGTCTTGTCCTGATCAGAGATTGGTTGGCCAAACTAAATGGATATTTTTCCTTGGATTGGTCGCATCTGTGGCTGCCATACAAAGGAGGTCTGAACCAGATTAATATTTTAAGAGAGCCTCACATGAAATACAATGTTACTCAACTGGAGGAGAAGAATGAACCAGTGGATTCTGTATTGGGAAATTATTTTATCGAATTGGAACCAAGAAATTACCAAGCAGAAGAAGCCAGCAACACATCAGACACCCATCCTGATCTCCTTTGATTCTCACAGGCTGATGAAATTGACTGTAACATAGTAAACTTAGCAGTAGGAGTAGATTCACATTCAGTAGATAATGATTTTTGGACTTTGTTTTTTGATGGCTCTAAGACGTTAGAAGGGTCAGGGGCTGGCTGTGTCTTGATCGACCCCCAGAAGAATAAACATTTTCTCTCATGTATATTAGAGTTTGAATGTATGAATAATATAGCTGAGTACGAAGCATTGGTGCAGGGCTTGAGGAAAGTGATTGAATTAAATGTAAGTAATCTAAAAGTTTTTGGAGATTCTGAAATTTTTGTGAAACAAATCCATAATCAAATACATTGTGTTTCCCCTCACTTGAAGGCTTACCAAAATGAGGTATGGGACCTACTTAACTGTTTTAATGCATTCAATATTATTTCAATTCCAAGACTTAAAAATGCAGTAGTTGACCTGTTTGCCACATCGGCCGCTAAGCTGGTACCTACCAATAATTGATGCTCTGTTGAATTTATTTTTAGGCCCTTGGTAACTGATATGATCACCAATCTACGAGTGTTTGATGATGACAAGAATATTATAGAATGTTTAACAAATGGCGAGGTATTTAAAGGAGCCATTATAGAGGATGAAGAACATTAGGTCGAGCTGAAGTATGATAATTTCATTCCTAAAGGTGTCAGAACGTTAGAAAAAATGTTCGATTTAAATGAAAAGTTTAGAAGACCAGCCAACGTGAAGACCCACAGCTCATCTCTACAATTCGAGATTATAAATTTAGGCACTGAGACAAATCCTAAATTTGTGAATCTTGGAAAATGTTGTTCACCAGTAGAAAGAGATAAGTTCATTAGTCTGTTTCAAAAACATAAAGATGTTTTCGCATGGACATACGAATATTTGAAAACATACAACACCAGCATCATCAAGCATGTTGTCCCCATCAAATCCGGTGTCAAGCCGTATCAGCAACCTTTAAGAAAAATGCATCCAAAATTGGAACCACTGATTCAGAGTGAAGTGAAGAAATTATTGGATGCTAGAATCGTTTTTAAGGTCAGACACTCTGAGTGGGTATCAAATCTGGTACCAGTAAGAAAAAAGTCTGGAGAAATTAGACTATGCATGGATTTCAGACATTTAAACCGCGCTTCAGATAAAGATAACTATCCCGTGCCACCCATGGAGAAATTGCTACAAATGGTATTAGGTTCTGAACTATTTTCGTTATTAGATGGTTTCTCTGGCTACAATCAAGTATTAGTAGCTGAAGAAGATAGATTGAAGACAATGTTCAGGACCAAATGGGGAACCTTTGCCTATAGAAGGATGCCCTTTGGGCTTATAAATGCTGGAGGAACATTTCAGAGGGCTATGGATATAGATTTCTATGGATTGATTGGCCGTAGTGCTGTAGTGTACCTTGATGATATTATGATATTCTCAAAAAAGAGAGAAGAGCACATGTTTCATTTAAGGAAGATTTTTGAACGCTGTCGAAAATATGGCATTTCGCTCAATCCCAAAAAGTGTGTGTTCGCTGTCACAGAGGGCAAATTGCTAGGTCATATAGTTTCAAAGAAAGGAATCTCTATAGATCCAGAAATAATTAAGGCCATTGAACAATCTCGTCACCCCATAATAAAAAAGGGATGCAATCATTTATGGGAACTATAAACTTTGTGCAAATATTTGTGCCTGATTTCACTCAGATTGTCAAGCCGCTGCAACAGATGGTGAAGCAAAATACACAACTCAAATGGACTGAGATTGAGAAGAAGGCATTCAGCAAAATTAAAACTGTTGTTGCACACGCACCCTCCCTGAAAATCCCATATTTTGATAAAGACTTTATTCTTTATACCTTTGCATCCGATGATTCGCTAGCAGCTGTGCTTACACAAAAGGAAGATGGGGGGGATGAATTCCCAATATCTTTCATGAGCACTGGTCTGCAAGGAGCCGAATTAAATTACCTAGCCATTGATAAACAAGCTTACGCAGCATTCAAAGCAGTGAAGCAATTCAGGCCTTATATTTTAAAAAATAGAACCAAGGTAATCATCCCCTACCCAGCTATAAGGTCCCTTCTTGTACAGAAGGAGTTAGGAGAAAGAAGGGGCAACTGGGTAACGACTCTTCAAGAGTATGACCTTGAATTGAAGCTAGCCTCTATAGTTAAAGGATAAGGGTTGTGCAAACTGATGACTAAAAATGGAAAAAATGAAGAACACACATGGGAGGATGAAGCTGAATTACATGTAATGAAGGTATGTCCTTTTTTTACAGCTCCCAAGTCTTGGTATAGAGACCTCATGCATTACCTGCAGGAAGGGATGTTACCAGAACATTGGAATTCTAAGCAAAGAAGAGCACTACATCTTAAATCAGCTTCCTATCAAATTGTTGAAGGAGTATTATTCAGAAAAAATTATGACGGAGTTCTTCTCAGATGCTTAGAGAAAGAAGATACAAAGAAAGTAATGTCAGAATTGCATGACGGTCCTGCTGGGGGACATTATTCAGGGGATACTACAGCCCACAAAATTTTCAGAGCCGGTTACTATTGGCCTACGCTCTTCAAAGATGCACATGCACATGTCAGGAAGTGTGATATTTACCAAAGGTGTAGTGGGAGACAACCTAAAGTAGCAGCACCCCTAAATCCTATGATGATCACAGAGCCATTCGAGCAATGGGGGTTGGATATCATTGGAGAAATAAAACCAAATTCCTCCCTACAACATAAGTACATTCTGACCACGATTGATTATTTCAATCGTTGGGTCGAAGCAGTTCCGCTGCACAAAATAAATCAAGACGAGGTCATCAGCTTCCTGCAGGACCACATCATGACTAGGTTTGGAGTTCTAGTTTCGTTAGTTTTTGATAATGCTATGTACTTTTATCAATTAAATTAATTGCTTTTTCTCATGATAAAGGGATAAAATTGCATTATTCTGCTAATTACTATCCACAAGGAAATGGCCTAGCTGAATCCACTAACAAAAATATGATTAGAATTTTAAAGAAGACTGTGATAGAAAACCAGAGGAGCTGGCACTCAGCGCTACCAAATGCCCTTTGGGCCGATAGAGTCACCCCCAAGTCTGCAATAGGAGTGTCTTTGTATACCTTGGTGTATGGAAAAGAAGCCATTCTTCCCCCCAACATCATGCTACCCTCTCCCATAATAGCTCAAGAGTCCAGAGGGTCGGAGAATGAGGTTTTGCAGATAAGGATATGCAATCTTCTGAAAGAAGAAGAGGCTAGATCTCAAGCCAGAGAACACTTTAAGCAACAACAGGATTTAGTAAAGAGATGGTTCGACAAACATAAAGCTGGAACAAAAGACTTTGAAGTGGGAGACTTAGTCCTCAAATGGGATCACCCCCATGATGAGAAAGGAAAGCATACTAAATTCCAGTATTTGTGGGTAGGCCCTTTTTAGATTGCGGCAAATATTGGCCCTTCTACTTATAAGTTGCAAGATTTACAGGGGTGGGAGGAGAACTTACCAGTAAATGGTTTGGTTCTCAAGCCTTATTTTTCCTGAGTTTCTTTGAGTTCTTCTGTCTTGTATATAAATAATCTGTTTGGCTGTCTTTTGAGTCATGTTTTTCAGTTGGTTTTAGTTTTAGTTTTCTTGATTTCAATAAAGGGAACGAGCCCGTGGTTGCATGGGGAACACCAAATTTTTTGGGAATGATAAACATTTTTGGGTATCGGACTATGTGTTGTTGTTTGTCTAAAAGAACTTCTTCCAGTTTAGCAGTTTTCGCGAATAGATCTGAGTGCATTGAAGTCCTGCTTAACCCTTCTAAAATAAACCGGATTCAAAGAGTCTAGAATACTATGTTGAGGCTCCATCCACGTCACACTTAAAATGTTCTAAGGGGCGACAGCAAAGGACCCATGGAAAGGAGCAAGGTGAACAGTATATTAAATATAAATGATCCCATGGCAAGAAATGAATGCCAAAAGGCAAATAAGAGTCAATAAAATCCTATGAAAGCATCATACATCAAAGCAAATGCTGAATCATAAGTACTAAATTGCCAAAAGTTCCTCTCCGTCCATGAGCTGAAACATGAAGTACACCGCTCACACAAAAGGACACTATGGGATAGAGGAGCCTGAATTAAAATTCAGAAAGAAAGGCATGCAGGAGGACTCGTATGAAAAGAGACAAAATTCCAAAAGCACAAAAAGTGCTAAAGTGACATGGGAATGAGGAACAAACAAATATTTATGTTTACCATATGCTACAATCCTGTGGTGTCCAAGCTATCAGCTACCTGAAGACAAAAGTAATAATGAAATTAATCCTCTAGCCTCAACAGAGTTATCTGGACTTGAAAATCTTGGTTTCCACTCTCCCAAATTGGACTATCATCAATGATTAAAGGTACACACTTCCGTTGTTTGAGAAATCCAGATAGCTAGAAGAATTCAATAGATGCATTTGTTGTTAAACAGTTTATCACTCAAAGAATAATCGCCCAGAGATCTAGGTTCACTAGGTAATCGCCAATTGTTGCAGCTACAACCGTTCTCCCCAAATTTCTTAAATTTTGGGCCCCTCCTCATGATTTAGTGTTGTTTTTAATCGTTGGATCCTTTGAACCTTTTGGTTGTGCTTTAGTGTTGGATGATTTTAAAATATTGACTCTCGGCCTATTTTCGGAGATTGTGTGTGTTTGAAGTTGTTTAGGTCGCCGATTGTGAGTTTGGTTTTGCTGATGGTTTTGAAAGGCCATTGTTTCGGAGGTGAAATGTATTTTTACCATTGTTGAATTTGAAAACTCTCTGAACACTTAATTTTTATATTGATTGGGCCTCATTTTTTGTTTAATCGAAAGCCTTCCAACTGCCGATGCATGTTAACCCTTTAGTTGCGTACCCATATCCTTTTCTCTTCCACCGTTGCAGCTGGGAAAGTCATTTGGATTCCGATGTGATGTCTTCCAACTTCCAACTAAAGCTTTTCCCGCCTACATTTCATGTGTCTTTAACCTTTCTATTTCCACTGTTGCAGCTCCTAAATCGGCTAAGCGTTCAAAGTCCAAAACGCTCCGCCAGCCGATGCATCAGTCTTTTAGTCGCATGCCTGTAAATTTTTCTTCTTCCACCATTGCGGCTCCCAAAGTAGTTAAGCCTTCGAAGTGTAAAGCCTTCTGACTTCTGATTGAGAGTGTCCCCGCCTGCGGGTCGCGTATCCTTAACCTCTCCTTTTCCGTCGTTGCGGCTAGGAAATCCTTTTCACGTCTGATGTCGATATCCTTCCGGCTTCTGATTCAAAACTTTCCCACTCGAGGCTTAGTCAAACTCTTCCATTTATTAAAATTCTTAGATCAAGGGATGCACCTGGCCATTTTCTTGTGGATTAGCCATTTCAGGTGGTTTGAGTTAACATTTAAAATTCCATTTCAACGAATGATGCACGTCGTTTGATTGCAGGTGGTTTTCGTAGCTTGGTCAAATCACTACGGCGCGTAGGCATAGCTGGGCAGGTTTTGGAAGAAGTCGAACCGTGGCCGTCCGGATCACTAGCAGGACAAATGAAGGAAAATACAAATTGACTGGTGACAAAGGCACAGGCCAGAAAGATCTATCAATTACTAATCATATCATGAATGCATACAGAAAATAAAATGGGAAGATGAAACGTTTTAAGGGATGGGAAAATTCATACGTTGGGGGAACCCAGGCGATCTACTGTTTTGTTTAAATATTTGAAAGTTAATAGCTAGAGGGGCTTTTTTCCCTGAAAAAAATTGTAACTTAATTCTTGTAAGAGGAACTATTTCATTTTACAATCAGAAACTGCAACCTTTGCCTGTAGGAGAAAGCGTAATGTGGAATATGTCAATGTGATTAATGAGCAATGTTGAATGTGAACTATTTTGTTTTCAGCTATGTCTCATTAACTGTAAGAGTGTTCTAATTTCTTGAACCTATGTTCTTGTCTGAATGTTCTTCAGTACTTTTATGATGTCTTTTCCACTATGAGTAATGGTAGTTTTAACTGTTGATGAGCTATCTTATCATATATACTTTTATTCATGTTTATATGTTTGGTTATAAGAACAACTATCTGTGATTTGCCATAACACATGAACAGGGGTGCATTATTCATGAATGAATACCCATCTCTCTAGAGATAGTTTAGTTAGTATTTGTTTTCTTGCATGATTTGGATGCTTGTGAGTACTAAGACGAGAGGTAAGAACCTATGCATCACATTGTGACTACTCTTTGCATCTTTATCACCATGCATTTAGTTAGGCATGTGAATCTCATGCATTAAGTCAAAAAATACAAAAAAACATTTTGTTTTTTGTTACCTTGACCTACAGTAGCCAGACCGCAAACCGGACGGATTCCCTACACCAAACAGTCACGGGCTAGTTGGGAACGTTGACTAGGGAGAATCCCTTGCTGTTGTTGCCTGCGAATTTCCAGGCCTCAACACGATGGTATCTTACAAGGATGGTGTTTGTTCCAGTTGTGTACTTAGAAAATATCATCAGGACAGTTTTGACAAATGTGCCTCTTGGCATGCCTCGGTTCCCTTGGAGCTTGTGCATAGTGACCTGTGTGGCCCTCTTCCATCTGCATCATTTTCTGGTTTCAAATATTTCTTAACTTTCATTAATGATTACTTCAGACGCACTTGGGTTTACTTCCTAAAACTTAAGAGCGAAGCATTTAGCATATTCTTGTCCTATAAGGCCCTTGTTGAAAAACAATCTGGTCATCAAATTATTAAGTTAAGATATGACAATGTGGGAGAATATGTTAACAACAAGTTCACTACTTTCTGCAGTAAACAAGGAATCCAACAACAACACATTGTTCCATATACACCACAACAAAATGGTGTAGTTCAACGGAAGAACTTCACTTTAAAAGAAATGGCTAATTGTATGATCCAATCTAAGGTACTAAGTCTTCAATATTGGGCTGAGGCCATAAATTGTGCAAATTACCTAGTTAATCCAACACCCATTAAAGTTTTACAAGGTATAACACTGGAAGAAGCATGTAGTAAAATTAAACCAGATGTGAGTCACTTTCATGTGTTTGGTTGTGAAGCATGGGCTCACATTCCAGATGAAAAATAGAAAGCATTGCATCCTAAAAGTGAAAAGTGCATATTTGTTGGATATTCAAAAGATGTAAAATGTTATATACTTCTTCAGTCCCATTCACATGATATAATCATTAGAAGATATGTTAAATTTGATGAAAATATCTTGGCCTATGAGCCTAACTTGGTGGGTGTGCCATCTTTGGCCTGCGAGCCTGATTCAACGATTGTGCCTTCTTCTTATTCTTCTTCCAACTTCCTTGATAGGTTTCCAACTCTAGTTTCTGATGATGACAATGAGGATGAAAATCCACCTCCACCTGCTCATGTTCCTCTAATTGCACCAGCACCAATGCTTCCTCGATGGGTCCATTCAACATGTGAAGTAGCTGGTGATCTTACCGATGATCCTAGAGATCAACATCAAACACGTGCTCAGTTTCAGTGAACCTTTTCTCTTTTGGCTCAAGTTTCTGAGAATCATGATCCAGAAACTTTTACAGAAGCTTCAAGAAATCCAGATTGGGATGCAGCTATGGATGAATAATATCGTTCCTTAATGGTGAACGATACTTGGGATCTTGTTCCTCTTCTAAAAGAAATAAAAATTGTCAGATGTAATTGGGTCCACAAAACTAAGCATGCATTAGATGGAAGTGTTTAAAGACTTAAGGAAATGTTAGTTTCCAAAGGCTTTTCCCAAGTTGAAGGGATTGACTACAATGAAACATTTGCTCCTATCACAAAAGTGAATTCCATTTGTCTTGTTCTTTCCCTTGCAGCCTTACATAATTGGAAAGTCCATCAAATGGAAGTCAAGTATTCCTTTTTACATGGTGATTTACAGGAGGAAATTTACATGGAACAACCTCCTGGATATGTTCATGATAACTCTAGCCATGTTTGTCTCCTTAAGAAATCCTTATGTGGCCTTAAGCAAGCACCTAGAGATTTGTATGCCAAAATTGATAGCTTTCTCCTTGACATTGATTTTTCTAGATGCCATTCTGACCCCAATGTCTATACCAAGAAAGTAGGAAACCATCTCATCATACTTCTTCTTTATGTTTATGATCTTATCCTTACTGGTAGTGACCCTAAACTTATAACCCATGTGAAATCCACTCTTAAACAAAATTTTGAAATGTCATACTTATGACATTTGCATTATTTTCTTGGTTTCTAGGTCTGGCAAACCAATGAAGGAATATTTCTTTCCTAGTCTAAGTATTCTTGTGACCTTCTTTGTCACTTCCACATGGAATATTGTAAACCAGCCCCTTCTCCCTTCTAGTCTGGAGTAAAATTTTCTGCCACTTGTACTTCCCTGAAGTAGATGCCACCTTGTATTGTCAGCTTGTTGGTAGTCTTTTATACTTGACTCATTCCCATCCTGACCTTTCCTTTGTTGTTGGTCATGTTGCTCATTATATGCAAACTCCTCATGAAAGTCACTAAAAAGAAACAAAAAGAATACTTTGATATATTTGAGGTACAATTGATCCAGATGGAGATCGGTGGCCACCCACCTATTCCACTGGCTCAAAACAATTGTCCATTGTGGCAGTTTCCTAGTCATTTTTTCGGCAGTTTTTCGAGTCCTAAACTTCTGGGGCCGTTTTGAGGCCTTAAACGACGTTTTTTGGAGATTCAGGGCCAAATGGTTGCCATCGGCATGCATTTGGCCAACCAAAAGTTGTAAAGCTTAGATAGACCTTTCCAACAAGCTATCGAACGCCCAAATCGGAGATCGTATGCAAAAGTTATGACCCCGGGAAGTTGACTGTTCAACTTACCACCGCGGGGCCGCAAACTTTATGACGGTTCATCTTCTAGGGTTACGTTTTGGGACTTTTGGGGTTCTCTCCTCATTCTTATTATATATAGGCCCCTTTGGCCTCATTTTGTATTCAGCTTGGCACGAATGAGCGTAGCAGCCACATCTCTTCTCAGAGATCGCTACCACCATTCTAGCAATTGTATTACAGTCTGTTCTATTTCCACCATTTAATAGAATATGTGTTTACTGTATCTTTGTTATCTTTGCAAAATGTCTCTGATTATTATGATGCGTATGTTCTTTCATTTCGTTCATGCATAAATCCAGATCAGTGGTATCAGAGCAATCTGCTCTTTGGTTGTTTCTCGACGCATGTCCCCGACGAGGTCCGAGTACAGAGAGTTTGGTCTTGAACTATTTTCACTCGATCATTCTCGCCGTCCCAAACGACCTCCCATGGCGGAAGATAAGAGAGACGACGGAGCAGGAGATCCTATCAAGTCGCTGCTTGAGGAAGCCCTCGAGCGACAGAGGAACAAGATGATGGACAGTTTCGCCCAAATCCTTCAGCGAATGCCGGCAATGGCAAGTACATCTTCAACAAGCAGCCGGTTCGGGGATGCAACTCCCTTTAAGGTACAAGTTAACTTTGATATCCCTTTATTTGAAGGCAATATTGATGCAGATGCCCTGGATAATTGGTTGAATGTTCTAGAAGGGTATTTCTCTGTCCACAACTTTTCCGACAGAGAAAAGATCACCTTTGCGCTCCTTAAGGCAGTCCCCCATGTCCAAAATTAGTGGGGTACTTATTATGAGCAGAACTTATCAGACGAGTCTGAAATGTTTGAAACGATTCCCACTTGGGCCTCTTTCATAGATGCCGTTAAGGAACAGTATTACCTTGTGGGAAACTATGATGACCAGTACACAAAATGGACCATTCTGCGTCAAGAAAGGGACCAGATGGTGTCGGAGTACACCAACAAATTTCATACTCTGCGGACAAAGCTGAGTATCAAAGACTCCGAGTGGCACCTAATCCTGAAATATCGCAGTGGTCTACATCGGTACATCCAAACTGAGATGGACTTCCTCGACATCTCTTCACTTGGATCCGCCTATCGGTACGCTGTCAAAATTGAGGAGAAATTTCGACAAAAGAACAAGCAAGAC
>LPNX010751860.1:416680-488970 GCA_001517045.1 Pseudotsuga menziesii | reverse complement strand
CAGCCAAAAGAACTTGATTTCAGCAGAAGTCGTCAAGAGATTGGAGCTTCCAACAACACCACACCCGCAACCTTACAGCCTCGGTTGGCTAAGCCAAGGACACGGTATCCGCATTACTCAGCAATGCCTCCTACCATATGGCATCAAGCCTTTCCAAGACGAGGTACTGTGTGATGTAGCCCCACTTGAAGTCTGTGATGTTCTTTTAGGACAACCATATATGTGGAAGCGTCATGCTGTATATGAGTCACGGCCTCGCAGTGTCATTGTCACTTTGGGAGGACAACTCTACCGGATCCCAGAGACAGTTGCACCTACTACAGTCTTGCAGGGTAGGAAGATAAACTCCCACATCAGAAAAATATTTCTCTTCACAATTGCGTCTGAAGGAGAACATAAGATCACGGAGACCTCCACACCCTCTGCACAGGGTGTCTCTGCTCATCAGACACAAGAAGAAGACAGAGCCATTGTTTCCTCATCTATCCAAGTACCTCTACGATGCAAGGACACGCATTCAAGGTGCTCATCCAGACAACAATTACAGCCCTCTCGGGATGCCAAAGAAAAGCAGCCTCTTCACTTCAACAAATGTCGCACCAGAAGATCAACTCAACACACAGTTCAAGATATGATATGGGATTTGACGTAATGGAGACCATTGCTTACTAAGGAGGGAGGATTGATCCAGATGGAGATCGGTGGCCACCCACCTATTCCACTGGCTCAAAACAATTGTCCATTGTGGCAGTTTCCTAGTCATTTTTTCGGCAGTTTTTCGAGTCCTAAACTTCTGGGGCCGTTTTGAGGCCTTAAACGATGTTTTTTGGAGATTCGGGGCCAACTGGTTGCCATCGGCATGCATTTGGCCAACCAAAAGTTGTAAATCTTAGATAGACCTTTCCAACAAGCTATCGAACGCCCAAATCGGAGATCGTATGCAAAAGTTATGACCCTGGGAAGTTGACTGTTCAACTTACCACCGCGGGGCCGCAAACTTTATGACGGTTCATCTTCTAGGGTTACGTTTTGGGACTTTTGGGGTTCTCGCCTCATTCTTATTATATATAGGCCCCTTTGGCCTCATTTTGTATTCAGCTTGGCATGAATGAGCGTAGCAGCCACATCTCTTCTCAGAGATCTCTACCACCATTCTAGCAATTGTATTACAGTCTGTTCTATTTCCACCATTTAATAGAATATGTGTTTACTGTATCTTTGTTATCTTTGCAAAATGTCTCTGATTATTATGATGTATATGTTCTTTCATTTCGTTCACGCATAAATCCAGATCAACAATTCAGTTTGTGATTCTTTACAGTACAGGGGGGGAACCTTTGTTGGTTGGTTTCACTGATTTAGATTGGGTCAGTGATCCTGATGATCGAAAGTCTACTACGGGTTATGTTTTCAGTTTGGGATCTGGACATGTCACTTGGGCTTGTAAGAAACAACAAGCTCTTGCTCTTTAAATAGTAGAAGCAGAATATCGAGCCGTAGTTAATGCTAGTCAAAAAGCTTTATGGCTTCGACAAATCCTTTTAGATTTTGGATTTGAGCAGTAGCAGCCTACTCCACTTTGGTGCGAAAACCAAAGTGCCATCAAGCTTGCCAAATTTCCAGTTCTAAATCAACGTAGCAAACACATTGAGCTATACATGCACTTCATCAGAAATATTGTTCATCATCGTGTTCTTGAAATGATCTATTTCCCTATAGATGATCAAGTTGCAAAAATATTCACCAAGTCTCTTATAGAAGTGAAGTTTTCTAAGCTTTGATATATGTTAGGAGTTCATGAATGTGTCCTTAAGGGGGGATAGGCTTTAATGCCTCCTTCCTTCTCCTAATACTATCACTTTTGTAAATCCTTCAATCCTATCCCAAGTTGTTGTTAAGGGGGGATGTTAGGATATTTAAACACTCAAGAGTTATTTAAGATGAAATTGTGTAATATATCTGTTAGGTAAAGTGTGTTTCTTCAGTATGCATTAGTATGCATTTGTAAATATTCTAATTCGACGGTCACGATATGCTCTAGACATAAAGTGATCTGACGGTTCAACTTCTCTTAGATCATACATGTCATTGATCCATGGCTTAACACTCGATTGGTCCATGATCTCTGTTTAAATAGCATGGAGGGTCCTTGGTTGGTTGATTGATTATGAGAAGCTCATGTAACTTTCTTTCTTTTGCATAATAAATTGCTTCAAGTAGCTATTTGGCTGGGGCCATGGAATATTTTCCTCTTGAGGGTTTTAACCATGTGACAAACATTGGTGTATTGATTTATGATCTTTTTGTGTGTAGTGGTTGCTCTAGGTGTTCGGTCTTTTGGGAGTACCCTTTGTACCCAAACATTGGTTCTATTTTTGTATATTCATTAGTTTCTTTTTATGTTTGTATCTAAGTCATATATATATATATATATATATATTACATTTTCCTATAACTTATTTCATTTCGGCAAGCAATAAGTCTGTTTTCCTGTAGGTGACACTTTACTGTTTATTTCCTGCGTTTTTATGCAAATTTTGCCTTCAGAATCCATACGGTCGACCAGTCGTCCCTCTGTGCAGACTATTTTTGAGCCTTCTGTTTGTCCCTCTATGCAAACTATTTTTCAGTTTTTTGTCTGTCCCTCTATGTAAACTGTTTTTCAACCTTCTGTTTGCACCTTAATGTAGATTGTCTTTCATCACTTTATTCGCACTTAGACAGAATTTTAATTCATTTTCAGAATTTTTAATATTTTGTTTTTGCAGAAATAGTTAATTAAGGAAGAGGTTAATTTTCCAGCATTCCACTGTGTGATGTAGCTAGTTGGGATTCGAATCCACCTCTAACAATTCATATTTAGTTCTATATTAACACATAGATTAATTATTTCAGTTTTAGTAATGATAAAATCCATTTATATTTAACCTATATTTTACTGATTCAAATGAGAAATGGTTTTAGTTTTATTTTTGATCATGACTTAGATAGTTTATGATATACTTTCATTTGTTTTCATGCCTAAAACCTAGATTAGTTTAAGTTTGTTTAAAATATTGTCATATAATTTGTTGAATATTAGTTTTTCTCATTTCTGAAATAGGTTCAGCACTGCATTTTCAGTTTTCAATTGTGTTCATAATCAG
Organism: Pseudotsuga menziesii; assembly: GCA_001517045.1. Classification (NCBI taxonomy): domain Eukaryota; kingdom Viridiplantae; phylum Streptophyta; class Pinopsida; order Pinales; family Pinaceae; genus Pseudotsuga; species Pseudotsuga menziesii. The sequence continues at coordinate 485,824 of LPNX010751860.1, read as the reverse complement.
TCTTTCATTTCCAATTACACAACATTTCATTGTCTTAGGCTTTTTTTTATTTCTTCAAGTTATTTCATTCAAGTAGATGTAAAAGATTAGTACTTAGTTTCAAATCCAAGCTTAATAGGTTCACTTAGATTTTAAATATGTCTTGGTTTTCAGTATTTTAAAGTTTGATGATAAAAACTCACATAACCTAGTTTAGTGTAAGTGTACTTTTCAAATTGTAAATTAGTTGCATGATCTTTTTATGATTTGTTAACATTCTTTAGTTTATGGTATAGTTTGTTGAAGAGGTAGAGTAGAAGTATTTTGTTTTTCTGTTGTAGGTTTGCTTACATATTGAATATATTTTCAGTTATTATTTTGTACTTAGTTTTAGGTTTGATTATAAATCTCCAAGTTTAGTTTTCTTTGATTAGTTTACTATTTTGCAACACATTTATTTACGCCTGATATTTAGAATAATTTTTGCTTTGCTTTCTACGAACCCACAGTTACTACGAACCCACAATCACTTGTTTTTCTTTCTATGAATTTGCAATTAAATAATTCATTGCTTTCCATAACTTAGTTGCGCTTGCATTCTTCAATAAGTAATAACTTATGCATACAAGGAATAGTCTCCAATTTATAATATAGATCAGATAATTTTCTCCAAGTAGTTAGTTTTTCTTTCAATAGTTAAATCACTTTTAGACCAAGCAATTGCTTTCTAGATTAATATCTGCAATTCCCTTCCATAGAATATATTAGCATAGCATTAGACTAGTTTGAATCTCAGCTATTAATCAGTTTCCTTCCTTTATAGAATCCATTAGATTAGATTTGAAATTACAGTCACTTTTCAAGTTCTTAGTTAATTTCATGTTTTCACAGATATATTAAAATTCTTGCATTTGAATTATGAAAGCCATGGATGTATATTAAAATCATATAGTTGCATGTTAGTGCATTTGCATCTTTAGTTAGCTGATGTTAGTTAAAGGCTTCAATCATGCACATATAGTGTTTACATCTCACAAGCTCCTTTCCCGGGTTGACAATTAAGTGTTGAATTAGATAGTGTATATTTTACCCAACACAAGCATAAGAATATGTCTTGCTGGTACAACACAAGAACCAACAATGATAAAAGATGCCTTGTTTCCACAAAAAAATCAACAATGAGAAGAAATAAAGTAGCTGATACACATGCTAAAGAAACTGGAAAAAATGACAAGCTCTCCAGAAGAACCTACAACAGAATAAGCTATTGTGAACAAAGATTAAGCTTAGATTACTCTAAGCACCCACATATGGATCATCATGGACCTCATGGTTTCATTTTCACTCAAATATACACCAAAACATTGTATTTTGCTTCATAATTTTATAGTCATATTATTGCTTGAAGGTTGTTCTTTCCAAATTTGGCAATTTTTATGCATGTGGGCACTGCAAATCTTCTATGGCTACGAAATGAATCAAACATTATGCTCCAACTCGATTATCAGGAAATGCTGCATGAGGATATGCTTTGCAATTAGTTTGGGGGAGAGGGATTATTGTGCACTCTATGATATTTTCATTACTGAACAATCAATGCATTAATATGATACATGTAATATTATTTTCATCCCTAGACTGAGGAAGATTACAATTTAGTTGATGAAGTTAATGACTTTATATTGTGTGTTTCAAAAGTGCATATGTTTACAAACAATTAACTAAAGAGAAGGAACAGTCCACAAGTCCATGTGTTTTCTAGCATTGAAAGAGACAATTGCAATTGTTACTTTCAGACTACCATGTAAAACAAAATTTCAATATATGTTCAAAATTTAGAGCAACGTGAATATTTTTGCAGAGACAAACGGGTGGATCATTTACCTTGAACGAAAGTGAAAGAAGATTGAATGTTGTAGCCTATAGGTAAGACTGTTATTTCTTTTGCAAAGGTCAATATCTACTACAGGAAAATCCAAGTGAGGCAGATCACTGGTTGAAAATGCAAATTATTGGTAAACTCAAAATTTTTCCAAATTTCTATGACAATCCTATATTTACAAGATCTTATTTGCAACTTGATCAGTGGGTATTCAAAACACTTTGGAACATTATGTTTTTGCTTCCTTCATGCAATAGTGAGAAAAGTTGAAAATTCATTATGGTTGCAATAAGGTTTGCCATACCTCACGAGTTTCTCAAATTGGATGTATTAAAGGATTTGATTACTGGAACTTGTGTTCAATAAATTTGTTTGTTGCATTAAGTAATGGGTTTCATATCTTAAACCATTTATTTGCAAATATTATGAGATAATTTCCTATAGCAACTTGTTTTCTTTCTCAATCAGTACCACTATTATGGAGATAAATCTATTTTTTGACCTGCAGTTATGTTAATTTGCAAGCAGCAAAATCATAGTGGACAGAAAAAAAAATCTCCTTATTTTTCATTTATGATGGAAGAATTGATGAGAGTGTATTATCCAACAACCTGAATGCACATGAGTATAAAACATAGACATGAGTTCATATTTGCTTGGTGTCCATGCATTTCTCTTCATACACCTCTTGGTATTTTGTTGAGACAGTCAAGAGTTTAATTGGGCCTTTGAATTTTTCCAAACAAATTCTCTGATCTATAACTGTAGGCTGAATTTCTTATAAGGATGAGAAGATTTGTTGTTTTCCCAAGCGCTCTATAAATGGTGAGGACATATTCAAGGCTAAAAGTCATAGGTTTGAGCTATCTTGAGGATACTTTGAAGCATTCATAGATGGTACACCAAAAACGAACAAATTAGGTTACATATGATGTTGGGTTGAAGGCACTCTTATACAAACAAATTGCAAATTTGGGATATCAACAGTATGTTTAAGTTTTTTCCATAATTTCTCTTGCTAACAATGTGGTTGAGCTTTTGTATCGAGTTAAATTGTCTCACTAAAGGATTACATGCTCCTTCTTAACAAATATAATCAATTAGTGACCTTCAATCTAGAATGTGTGACCAGTGGGCACTCAGGACATTCACAATCATGATGGCTAATTCATGTTTTATTCATACACGTTTTTTGTTTTTTAAACAGGGCATAAATTGAAGTGGGAATATCTCTCAAATGGTGATCAGGGTATTTGTGAAATTTGGTGAGTATATGCACCAAGGTAATATGAACAATACCTCAAAGTTGCAACAAAACCCAATTTGTAATTTCCGAGAAATCAAACATAGTCATCTATATCAATTTTTCCTACATCTTGAAATATGTGCATCAGATGGATTTTATTTTTGGCATGAAGAAGAATTGTGCTAAGAGGAACATAATCACCAAGTTTTAGAAAAAAAGGTTGCACATTTTTTTAAGAAAATGACCATCATCACCTACAACCAAATTTTATTTTTCTCAAAATTCGTCATGTGGGTATCTTTGATTTTTAATGTGGATATGCATTGGCTTGTAGAAACTTGCTTGCAAAATTTTAGCCAAACCCAGTTCGTATTTTGTGAGATATTATATTAGGAATTTTGTTGAAACATGAGCTGTGACTCCACCAATTTTGTCCATTTCCCTATTCTCACATCTGTGACCCTGCCAAATTCTATGCTAAATGGCTGTGAATCCACTAATTTTTTCACCAAATTCACCGCTAAATGGGTGCAAATCTGCTAAATTTTTCGCCAAATACTCCGCTAAATGGATGCAATTCCGCTAAATTTTCCACCAAATACTCTGCTAAAGTTTCTGCCAAATATTTCTTATACACTAGCTGTGACTGCACCAATTTTATCCATTTTCCCTATCCTTGCAACTGTGACTCTGCCAAATTTCTCTTATTAACCAGATGCGACTTCGCCAAATTTTCTGCTAAATTCTCCATTTCACAACTACAACTCTACTAAACTTGCCAATTTTTCCATTGTAACTCTTCTGGTTTTGGTCCCTATGCATGGTAAAATGAAAGCAATAGTTAAATGAGTCCTTTTAGTTTGGATGTTACACACATGTTTGGTTGCATGAGGACATGCAACAAGTTCAGTTTGGGGGAGATGTTGGGTCACGGATTTGTCCATATTTTCGTCACCTATCGACACATATTTCATCCCTCTTCTTCATATCATTATCTATTTATCATTCCATTTTCCATCCATTTGCTGTAATTTGCCATAAAATACCATATTACTTACATTGATGATTTAATGGTTAATCATGGTTATTTTCCTTTATTTTTTATGAATGGAAGACTATTATGCATAATTTTACTAATGATGGTTTATGGAGTGATTTTCATATTAAGAGGAGCAACACTCATGGTTCAAGCCTCCAAAGTTGGCATGAAGATTCACAACATGGTTTCATTTCTAGGACTGATTATGTGGACTTGTGATTTCAATTCACGCCCAAGTCAAACATGGAAGCCTCCAACTCATGATCGAACGACCTTACATTAGAGGAAATTTAAACTCAATATGCGCCTTTCAACTCTAATTCAAATTCCATGTCATCACATGTTAGCCAATGAAATTGATTTAAATTTGAAATACCGTATAGGTCTTAAACAATTTTTTAATATAAATTTGGGGATAGGTATCATATAAAAACTACTTTTTTTGTTTGTATTTTTAACATATCTCCCTATGTTTTCACTTAAATTTTGAGCCGGAGAACTCTTTGGATGCAGAATTATATTATGCATCCAAAGAGTACCCACACTGCATACTTTTGACAGACCCCGCTTCCCCAAAAATAAGAAATACCTGAAAAAATGTGATGATGATGTCATCAGCACATTTTTCTAGGTATTTCTTATTTTTGGGGTAGAGGGGTCTATCAAAAGTATGTAGTGTGTATACTTGTTGGATGTGAAATTTAATTCTGCATCCAATGAACTTTTTCGATTTAAATTTGAGTAAACAAATAGGGAGATATGTCGAAAATACGAAGAAAAAAAGTAGTTTTTTTCTTTTCTTCCTTCAAAATTAATAAATATCATTTTATTGTTTTAAATATTATTTTATTATTTTCCTTAGGACGCCCATTTTGAGTTAAAATCTTGTCTAATGACTAAAAATGTGTGCCAGATAAGAACAAATTGATTTGTGTCATGATTTGCGGGAATATGAACAAGAATCTCGAAAATATGGTTCATGGGTTTTGTGCGAAATGGCCTCAATTACATGGTGCCCAAGGAAATTGCCAAACAAATCCATGGTTTGATATATATAGCTGGTTATATAAATGTGTAATTTTTGTATTTACTATTGCGACCGATTTTCAAATTAGCAAATTTGTTGAAACAAATCCCAAGTTGGGGATTCAGTTTCTCATTCTCCTCAAAGAATTTTGTGTATAAATATGTAATCATTTTGATGTATGGGTGAGGGAGATAAATCAATGTTATGTTGTAGGATTTTATCCAGACTCTATTGTAATACTTTCATTCTGATAATACATGTTGGCAGTTTCTTAATTCTTAAGTTGTAGCCTCTTTCATTGTGGAGGTCCAACATTGCTCAGTGGAGGAAGGGCCCTCTTCCCTGAGTAGATGTTGATAGTGTTGATTGGAAGTGTGTTATTTTGTAGATTTTTTTATTATTCAATTCATGTTTTCATTCATTAGATTTATCATAGTTATTTTCATGTTAATTTCTTTTGATATATTGTTGTTAGTACTTTCTTTGTAAGAGTTTATTTTAATTGCAATGTTTGAAGTGTGATTAGGTTTATGGTGTGATTTTATGAATAAGATAAGGGTTTGATTTATTTTCAAGAAGGTGTGATATAGTTTATAATGAGTTTTGATTTCATACCAATATATCAACAGTGTCAGGTAGAAATTGTGCTTGCATAGATATTGCACGATAGCTTTGAAATAAAGACTTCGTCGGGTTGACAATTTATGTTTTGGGACTCTACAGTTGTTTATTTAATTAGACAATTAATCCAACCAACATTTTGGTGCTGTTGCTCAGGAATATATCAATGGTGCAAAATTACATGTAACATTGTTCTGTAGATGCAGTTTTAAAGTAGGGCATGTAGGTTGCATGATTACATTTTAGTTTATTGAATTTTCAATTAAGTGTGTTTTTTCTTCTTTGTTTGCATTCCGTTTTATTTCATTTTCAACTTTTGGAGTGTAAATCTTATCATTCCATTTAGTATTGTTGTAAGCACCACCCATTATACTAACATGTTGACAGGAACATTCGAAGGAGGAGCCTCCAAATAGAACATGAAGAATCTAATGAAAAGATGGAAGGTAGTATAGTTTTCCCAATTGTCCCTTTATGTAGTATAGTTTTCTTTGTACATGCAAGTATCTATTTGTTGCACCCATTGATTTTCTGAGTGGTGCTTAAAGAGCACCCAATTGGGGTTGTTTTTCACCCCCCTCCCCTCCCCCTAGGTACATGTATGTCTTGATTTCTTTGAAAAATTCATTATCCCTCCATGTAGTATAGTTTTCTTTGTACATGCAAGTATCTTTTTGGTGCATCCATTGATTTTATCTCATTGCCCTAAATATTATTTTATGTACCTTTATAGGGAGTTATTGGTGCTTGAAGAGAAACCAATTGGGGCCGCTAGTCACGAACCTCTCCCCCCCCATGGTACATGTATGTCTTGCTTTCTTTGAAAAAATCATTGTCCCTCCATGTAGTATAGTTTTATTTGTACATGTAAGTATCTTTTTGGTGTACCCATTGATTTTCTCACATTGACATATATTATTTTATGCAGCCTTCTAGTGAGCTAGTGGTGCTTGAAGAACATGCAATCAGGGTCATTGCTCACCCACCTCCTACCCCCCTAGGTACATGTATGTCTCACTTTCTTTGAAAAAGTCATTGTCCCTCCATGTACTATAGTTTTATTTGTACATGCAAGTATATTTTTGGTGCACCCATTGATTTGTCGACATTGACATATATATTATTTTATGCATCTTGATAGTGAGCCAGTGGTGTTTGAAGAACACCCAATCAGGGCTGCTACTCACCCACCTCTCCCACCCCCCAAGTTCATGTATGTCTCGCTTTATTTGAAAAAGTGATTGTAGGGTGTAGATAAATTTTCAAGTATTTATATAATTGATCGTCTTATACAGGGTTGTACATGTATCCAATTGTTGGTACCATTTATTTTTTGTAGGATGTTAGTGAGGCGCCAATGGTATATGTAGTTACACCTTGACCCACCATCACTTACACATGAATAGAAAGTAAAAATGTTATATTGGTTTGGAATTTAAACAAATGTACATAGAATTTTTATAGGTTGGTAAAGTAACTTACAAATTTTGGTTTGTGTGTAGTCTCCAGAAATGAGATTTGTTCCTCTTGTTCAGTGTTGGGGAACACAACTGAGCAGTCGAAAAAGAAAGATAGACTTCTCAAAATCCACTGATAGTGGAAGTGAATGGGGGGGTAAATAGAATTCATGTATAGGGGGGATACATACATGTAATGTTTTGTTTGTATACACATAGATGTATAGTATGATCCACTATTTTGTATTATGGCCATGGCATGTTATTTTTGAAAACATTATATGTACATATAATGTAAAGCAAGGTTCATATTTATATAGATGGTTTACTTGATATGGGAACATGATATTTATTATATGCCTTTGATATATGCGTAACTATCTATTTCATTAAGTATTTGTTTAATTAAAATGACATTTAATGTGTGGTTCACCTCTGGGTGAAATCATGAATACAGGTGTCTATTTTTTTTTTTGGGGGGGGGGGGGGGGGGGGGTTATGAGAAAAGCAATGTTGTTTTTCCATGTTTGTCAAATTCGAGCAAAGAAAAATTAGATTTGTATTTAGAATTTCATTTTGTAGTAAAAACAAAAGTTGTAGAGAATTGTGTTAGATTTCTATTGGTTATTTTTTAGATTTTTTTTATTGGAATTTGATATGTAATTTTGCAAGTGTTTGATAGTATGTTATTAATTAATGAAATTATGATAAATAGTCATGTTTCTTTTACACTGGTTTATTCATTATTAAACTATTGTTCATTAAAAACAAAATATGTTATGATGATCTAGACAAATTGTAGTAAAGGATGTCTATAAGTTTGTATCCAATAGCTGCATGCAATAATTATTAGAATTTTTTGAAGTGGACCAATCTAAAAAAATAACATAAAATTGACATGTTTATTTTGCGACAACATCTTCCCTAATTTCCAATTCAAAAAATAAAACTAAAAGTACCCTTTTGAAGACAACACATCAATGTTGGGCACCATGATTTTTCCAAAAACTTTTATCATGTCTTTAAGAAATTATTGAATTTCATTTCAATGAATTCTATTAAATTTTGAAGCAATCCACACACCTTATAAGAAATATAATAAATAAAATTAGTGGATCACACCAAATTTAAAAAAAAAAATAGCATCTATAGAAAGTAGATTGAATTATGCAACTAATGGTATTATTTGTGAAGAGAAATTGTAAGTATTTGATACGATCTGATCTATTTGAAATTGGAAGAAGAGTAAAAAATGAAATGGAATTCCATTTCTGAAAATTTACAGGTTTTCAGCCGAACAAATATTTCGGTCGAAAGTTACTTTTAATGGATACCGTTAATTTCCGCAAGATGTAGAACATTTGGTGGCAGGGTATGGTTAAGATGCCCCTTAAGATTAAAGGTTTCCGGTTCTGATCCCGTTGGATACCAAAAAATCCAACCATGTTAAGGGTTGGTGTGGTCCAGGAGGAGTGCGATCCTCAGGTGATTTTGACGACTTAGATGCCCCTGGTTTGTGGTTTCTTAGCCAATAGAAATACTGCTAGTTAGGGGGGTCCTCCACTTTTCCAATAAAAAAAAAATGGATACCATTAATTTTAAAGTTAGAAATTTAGAAAGTTAGTTCTTTCTAACTTTAAAGTTAATGGTATCTGTTAAAAGTAACTTTCAGCGGAACTATTTTTTTGGCCGAAATTTAGTTCTATGCTTTCGGCCAAAAACATAAATTAGTTCGGTCGAAATATTATGGAATATGAATTCAGAAAAAATATTCACATGAAATAGACACTCATATTCATGATTTCACCCCTGATCTGATATTATGATATTATAGACCTTATCATGACATATCCTACTAACTATTTGAAGGTCTCCAATACTTCAAGGAAGAATGTATGACTCATCCAACTAATATCAAGTAACCATTAAGTAAGACACCTCTAATATGTATATATGTTAGATACCATCCAAGGGCTAATGATACACCATGTACCCCAAGTCTCATGAAACACCCCTAAACACGGTGTAAGGGATTTTGTAATAACTTAGAAAGCTAATACTCCCTCTTATAAGGAAATTTTTTTCACTAATACAAGTAATTTCACATTGCAAATAAACTAGAGTTACCATCTAGTTAGATCACAACATCTAAAAACTCCAATAATGTTGACCACCTATGAATATGAAGGAACATAACTTTGCATCATCAACAAATTTCCAAAATCCATCATCCCTCAAGTGAACACCATGGGATAAAATCACTAGAAACCACATCATAAGTTCTTTAGGACATCCTACGAAGATAATCACATCTCCATACAAGACCAAGACAAATGAATTGTATCTATGAAAATCACAAAGAAAGATAACTTTAGAAATCCATCCTTAATGAAATAATAAGATCATGGTTCAATCGACAACCCATGTAGGGGTATCATCAACGTTTTAACGGCATAAACTCTCTCACACACCTTAAAACCTTTGATAATTCGCACATTAACTTGAGCTAGGTCAAGTCTCTATTTCTAAGAGATTTTTCAATAAAAAATACCATCAAGGTAAATTATCTCTACCTAATAAATTCCATGGAATGTACAACTGCCACTTGATCAACAAGAAACCTGTAAAGACCACCCTCTCTCAACAAAATGCAATCATTGATGGTGCATTATTTTCCTTCAAATGGAAATTTATACTATACATATATCATATAAGGAATTCTCTCAAAACATTCTTATTCAAACAAGGGACAAATAGAACATCACTCACACGTGATAAGTAGCATCATAACCAAGGTCCACACACATACCTCCCTCTTTCTCTTGAAACATGTTTAATAATGACATATCATATATCACACATCTTAAAGTTCCAATTTTGACATACCATCCAAGTATAGACACAGTCATAAAATATAAACAAGACACCATAGACATATCCATGTTAAAAAACAACAATATGAAAAAGACAAAACATTTCTTAGGGTCCATGAGATTCTCCCAAAGAAATTAGGGTATCAAACACACCAATATCAAAAAATTCAAGCACCTAAACTAAGTACACAACAATTGGAATACAAAATCCTTCTTTCACCTATAGAGTTATCCCAGCCAAAAAAACATATGATGCCATGTAGAAAGGTTTTGAACTAGGGAAAATTACTGAGACTTCATAAATAAGCATATGTGTGTCACCAATGCAAGAGTTGACCCACCAATGCAAGAGTTGCATTCAAGGAAACTCACCAAAACCCTAGTTTATAAAATCAATGGACAATGTAGTCACTGGGAAATGAAAAAAGGATAGAGAGGGCCACTTAGATGTATTCACATGCCACAACACCAATGAAGTCAATGGTTTCGTCGATATGACCTCCGGTTGATGATTTTTGTCCAGTTGAAAGTCACCTCAAAATGTGGTTCAATGGAACTTTCTGACTTTCAACTGGACATAAAAAACAAATGGAGCATCATAATTGCATGTCGTTGGCTCCTGCACATGTGTATGGGAGAGGACGATATGGAAACACTACAAATATTCACACAGTGGAGGTTTTTGCATTGTTGACCCACCAATGCAATAGTTGCATTCAAGGAAACTGAGCAAAACCCTAGTTTATGAAATCAATGCACAATGTAGTCACAAGGAAATGAAAATAGGATTGAAAGGGAACCTATATGTATTTTCATGCCAGGAGACCAACGGATTCAATGGTTCTTCGTCTGACCTCTAGTTTACGATTTATGTCTAGTTGAAAGTTGCCTCAAAATGTGGTTCAGGGACACTTTGTGACTTTTGGTCATGGAGCAAAAAAACAAACAGAGCAGCATAATTTCATGTTGCTAGATCCTATATGTGTGTGTGGGAAAGGTTGATATGGGAACACTACCAATAGTCACATGATATTTTTTTTTGCAGAATTGACTCACCATTGCAAGAGTTGCATTCAAGGAAACTAAGCAAAACCCTAGTTTATGAAATCAATGTACAATGTAGTCACTAAGAAATGTAATAGGATGGAGAGGCCCCCCTAGATGTATTCATATCCCAAAATACCAATAGAGTTGACAATTCATCGATTCGACCTCTGGTAGACAATGTATGTCCACTTGAAAGTCGCCTCAAAATGTGGTTCAGGGACACTTGGTGACTTTTGGTCTTGGAGCGAAAAACCAAACTTGGAGCAACATAGTTGCATATTGTTGGCTCCTGTAGATGTGTATGGGAAAGCTTGATATGGTAACACTACCAATAGCCCCACGGTAGAGTTTTTTTGTAGAGTAGACCCACCAATGCAAGAATTGCATTCAAGCAAACTAAGCAAAAACCTAGTTTATGAAATCAATGCACAATTTAGTCATCGAGCAATTCAAATAGTCTAAAGAGCCCCCCCTAGATGTATTCACATTCCAGGAGACCAACAAAGTCGACGGTTCGTCGATCCGACCTCTGTTTGATGACTTATGTCCAGTTGAAAGTCTCCTAAAAATGTTGTTTAGGTACACTTAGTGACTTTTGGTCCTAGAGCTAAAAACCAAATGGAGTAGCATAATTGCATGGAGTTGGCTTTTGCAGGTGTGTATGGGAAAGGTCGATATGGGAACACTAACAATAGGTGCACAATGGATTATTTTTCCGAGGAACCACCAATGCAAGAGTTCCAAGAGTTGACCCATGAATGTAATTAAATGTGCATTAATATAAACAAATTATTAAAAGTAAATTGCAAAAAATCTAGAGCATGTTATTTTCTGAATTCTATTTGGTGGTTTCTAAAGACACCATTATTTCTTGGCACCTCCAATGTGCCATAGATTGTGTTTTTATTCTAGGAACACGAAGGGATAAACATTAGTACTCTGATCCAAAAATAAAGAGAACCCAATGAAATTGTGCAAACATTATTTATAGATAACTCACTTGAGGGTGTAGGACCATGTTTAGACTATCCAGTATATAGTGAATAGTAGGATGTCTATGAATGGTATTCGTCAATCACATGTTAGTATTGAAATTGTATAGGTTAATGGTATTGAAATTATGCTTCAATGTGCACTTGAAAGTTTAAATAATGCATCTAACAATATATCCACACTAGACAATATAACAACATCTCACAATCCACAGAGTATCTTCTCAATTGATCATGATCATTATTTCTGGCTCGAGTAACAGCCTTCCTATATTTTCTTCTTTCATCTTACCCGACTGTAACAGCTTATCGTAATTATGGCAGCCTGAAGATTAGAGATCTTCATGGCTACCTGATAATAGTGGGAATATGTTATGATTGTAATTGTATAAATACTAGGAACTATTCTGAGCCAAGGGTTGAAAAATTAATCAAATTATTGTATCAGTTGTGATTGAGGTTGTGTGCTCATATACCATTTTAATACAAGGAGTTCGATTCTTCAGATATTGACATTCTAACATCTGTTACTTCCATCATGTCTGTGTGAAGGCTGGGCTTGCCTTCCCATAGGGATTGCTGAGTTAATTAGGTAATTTATTTATTCTGTTGTGTGGTTGGATTTTGTGATAATTTCCTTTATTTACAGTAAGCTGTAACAGTCATTGATTTGCTTTGTGTCATTTAAATAATTAGTAATTGCATCCTCTGTAAACTACAGTAGTGTGGTGTGCCATTCGACTCTATAGGTTAACTTTATTTTATGCAATGGTGTGATAGCTGTGAAAACCTTGTTCATCCCTAGTTCTTTCAATCGTTGTTTTCTTTAGATCTTTGTAGTTTGTTTCTTCACATTTATAATTGCAGAATTTAATTCCTGTACTTTGAATTTCTAGAATAAGCTAAATTAAGATAGTTGAGATGGATATTTAGATGGTTTGGTAATTAAGGATTTAACTTTCTATAAAATTAATCTAGATGTTATTCCCTGAATTTTTTAATTCTATATTAAAGATCATAAGAAGGTACTTGTGATTTCATTCATAAGAAGGTAAATTAGATTAAGTAGATTATGGGATCAGTTCAGTTGAACAGGAAAGTAGATTCATTCATTTACAACATCCGTTGTTTAGTGTTTAAAGCATATATAGTGCACATTATAAGAGACTTCCCTGGGTTGACAATTTATATTGAACACTATGTATGTTGGCTTTAATTAACTTGCATATAGGGTGCCCAACAATTTGGTGTCATTGCCGAGGAAGGATAATTATTAGACACCATAGTAGTTGCATCTAGTAATTATATTTATTCATTCTTCTTCAGTTTTTAAGTTTGATGTTTTGGGTTGCATGAATACAAGAAGGGTACAGCGTGACCATCTTATAAATTCCAGAACCCCACAGAACACTAACATTGTAGGTGGTCGAGGCTGTGGGAGAAATCCAGAATTAGGAAGAATAACATTCATTGACAACCTGGTCGATAGAACCAATTATCCTACTAGGGCTCGCTATCAGGAAACACCTATTAGAAGAATCCCATTTACCCTTGGAGTGGTAGCATCAGTCTCTATAGTGGAGAACACACGAGGAGCTGCAACACCCTTGGATATCCTTACAGAGGAAGAAAGATTTAGTACTGCAGGATCAGCTAATCAATTTTGATATATCACATTAACAGGAAGGTTGTGACTGAAGAGGGGTGGAAATAGGTCCATCAAAAATTTAATGATTAGTAGAAGGACGAAGAGGATAAAATAGAGGAAGATATGAGCAATAGACGTGATCCTGAAGATCACGAAGAAGCAATGGGAGAAAATAATCACGATGAGGGTAACTCTCTGCCTGAAGGGACGATTGCTACATTTCAGTTCCCAATTCAATAGCCAGATGGGATAGCCCCCATGAAAAATATATCGCCATCGGTGTTTCCTCACTTTTATGGAAAAGAGACAGAGGATCCTAATGAATTTATTTTTGAATTTGACATCCTCTGTCACAGCTGTGACTACACCACCAATGCACAGAAGCTTAAAATTTTTCCTGCCACTTTGAAGGACAATGCATTTCATTGGTTAATGAGCCTGGGAGGGGGAACTGTCACTACCTGGGATTGGATAAAATAGGTGTTCCTGGAGAAATATCAGGACTATTGCAATACCAAGGACAAGAGAGAAGAACTGTTTAAAATGGTATAGAGGGACGATGAAAGTCTGGAAGATTTTGTTGAAAATATTTTATATAATATGCAGAGAGCTTGACAGACTAATATGGGGTGAGATGTGCTCAAAATAATCCTACTTTGTGGGATTGGGGAAGATTTCCTAGACATGTTAAACCTATTAGGAAAGGGGGATATCTCCAAGGAGTCCTTTGAAAATATCATTGAACTGTATAAAAGATATTCTAGGGGATATTACAAGAACAACAAATGGGACAAACAGGAGAAATTGGAACGTGATGTCTTCGATAGAACACAAAATTAATCTAATGTAGGAGCCATCTAGGAATAAATAGGCAATATCCTTAAAAATTTCATGACAAAAATGATGAGCTCCATCTCCTAAGAAATAGATGTCCTGAGGGAAAAGTAGAAATAAGCAGTAGAGGATATCACACTTAGTGTATTCTGCCCTAAATGTAAAAAGAATCACCCTTTGAAGGAGTGCCCGCTCGACAAGGTATAAGTGTGTCGGTTGTGTGAGATGAACCATGACACAAAATAATTCCCTTCACTATCTCAAGTGAAGGTAGTTCTGTGGGCATCAACTCTAGATGTGGAACCAACTTACTTTATTGCACAGAAAAATACCCGACAGCCTCGTAATCAAGGTATGACTCCAGACTTGTTTCCATTTTTGAATAACATGAATAATTGGAATAATATGCATCACATGAATACACAATTCACTTCATATTATTCTAACCCTCAATGGTACCCCTCTCAACCTGCAATGCAAAATTTTAACTCTTGGAACCCCTCGACACAGCCACCAAACCAACAAAATTCTTGGTCTCCTGGATGGAGGAACTTCCATCCAGGGAACCAGTTTCCCCATAACCAAATTTCTCAAAAACTACTAGATAAAATGTTTCCTCATCAACCATAGCCTCCTCAACAATATCCTCAGCCTTATTAGCAGTCATAGCTGCAACTCTAGAATAATGTTGTCCCCAATATGTTGATATGACCACAGCTGCTTGTTCAACCTAACCTTGAACCAAATAATAAAGAAATCCATTAGTTTGATACTACCAACATGCCCACTTACTCCATTACTCCTGTACCCTGCAATGACATTTGCCTATGATCAGGGAGGGTAGTGGAGCCTTTGATCATTGAGGATGTTCTATCCTCTATGCGCAAAGAAAGGATGAACCCACAGTATTTATCCAATACGTTGACCCCCATTATTGAATACGCTGAACATCCTACTAATATGCTGGCTGAAACAAAAAAAGACACATTTATCGACACACAGCCTACACACTTCATTAGGGAACCACGATACCCTGAAAGATTAATATTACCGAAGGTAGTGGGACAACCTCAATTTATCCTCTTAGGAGAGTTAAAAAAATCTTTATGTTAAAATTCCACTCTTTCATGCCCTTCAAGACGTACCTCTATATGTCAGAACCATTAGGGATCTGTGTACAAGGAAACCAGGAAGAAGAACCAGGGATCCTCCATTGTTCATGTCATAGGGAAATTATCTGAATTAATAATGGGGAAAACCCTCTTGGCCAAATACGATGATCCTAGGAATCCAACTGTCACTGTGTAGATTGGGAGCACACAAATACCCAATGTACTGGTAGACTTAGGTGCAACAATTAATGTCATGACCAATGAAACTGTAAGGAAACTTGGGCTCACTAATCTCAAGCCAACTCCTACCCTTTTAGAACTGGCAGATAGATCCACTATTAAACTTGAAGGAATCTTGGATGATCTCATTATCTCAGTTGATTCTTGGGAGTATCTGTAATTTCCCCAACCCTATAGTCGATGAAGAGGTTGCTACAATACATCAAATCATCCGGGCATCTAGCCCCATGAACACGAACATACATACATATAATGCTGAAGCATGGTACTTAAAACATAAAACATATTACGAAGCAAAATCATTCATATACACAATGGAAGCAAAACATATCAATCAACACTCATGCATATACGATCATCATTTAACGTGTTTATCATCATTCATCAATGGTAAATATGATTTCAAACACAAGTTAGGTAAGAATACTTATCTTATTAAGAACTTGTTTCGTAACCAGCTACGTCGCTGCAATGTTCCACCCAACCATAGGCCCGCGTTCTCCTTAGTCTCTCAGCAGCGCTGCCACCCCTGAGCTAGGCATGATTCCCCAAGGAATAAGGACCTAACAGGCTTACACATAGCCAAGGATAACAACACCACAATGGTAGACAGTTCAGCCAAGCCAACATAGTTGGGTTTATTAGGTGAACATCAGATCAGCCAAGCCAACTAAGTTGGGTTTATCGGGCCATCTAGGATTTGGGAAAGGATAAATGCTAAGCTGGTGAGCTCATTGAAGAGCTACAAACACCAACACCAGAGCTAGCCTAGCTTCTAGAACACCCACACACACCCAACACAAGGAAATCAGTCCCTTCTCTGCAACGTAGACCCTCAGACCCTGATCTCCCTTCCAGTACTATTCAGGGGTTGTGGAGAAGAAAGCCAACTCAATAGCTCTTTCTATGTGGTTCTCAACCCACCAGGTTTATTAAGCACCTCAAGCCCTCATTCACCACTCCAATGTAGTCCGAGGACAAAACCACTGCATGCAAGTAGCCAAACAACTATTCAATCTTTTACAAGGGAAAAACACAGTTCATAAATCATAGGAACTCACAACAATCTTCAACCGATACCACCATAAAAAGGGAAAACATAGACAAGAAATTGTGGGAAAACAGTAGCCCACAAACAATCATGAACCCACAGCACCCGATCCTCAATGCAATCGCTGGAGAAATTGCACAGGCATAAAATGGGGAAAGAACAAACTCCCAAACTATGCGTGATGGAAAAAGACACCATCAACCAAGACTGTGAATGGAATTATGGTCACGACTCAACAATAGAGTAGAAAAATTGTTACATGGTCTGATGAAGTTGGAGACACAAAAATTTATGTGAATAGAGGAAAGAATTGATCTACAAGCCAACAATTCCATGAGGAAAAGGAGAACCCACCACAAGCTAGAAATCCTAGTGAAAAGGGAGAACCAACGAAACCTTCATAATCGGTAATGGTGGAATCATGCAGGTTCTATGCATGAATATTAGGAAAGAATGTCTCCGACAAGAAAAACAATGTATGAGAGGGAAAGGACAAACCCCCACAAAAGGAATTGCCATCCTCTTAACTCCCTCTGCCTGAGGAAAATGAATAGTCACCATCGAGATAGTGGACAGAACATCCGCAACCCAGAAGGTGCGTCATGGAGAGAGAGAGAGAGAGAGAGAGAGAGAGAGAGAGAGAGAGTAGGCATGGGTGTAGTAGTGGTCATTTTTCCAGCAAATATATGCCCCAATTGATCAACAAAATGAATGAAGGTGGTGGTTGGATGAAACAAGGGAAAATGAGCAAAACAAATAGGGTTGTGACACATGGATTTTTCCCCATGAGTCAATGTTCAGAATTCCCCCTCCTTATCCTTAGGAATCATACCCCTTCTCAATTTAGTTGCAGTTAACATAGCTGGTTGGGTATTTTAATTAAAAATGCACATTTACATGATGTCACAATTTAATATATGTTGTATGTCCCAATATACCATCGGTGACCATTCCAATCTGAATCATAACATAACCAAATTGATGGTTGGGATTTTTCTCTTACCTCCTCACCATGATTATTAAAACATATGTATCGTGTATGTTTAATGCAAACTAGGTCAAAAACCGGGGTGTTACATTCCCCTCCCCCTTCAATAGCACTGCCCTCAATGCTTTACAAAATTTGAACAAAATGCTACACTCGTACCACCTCAGTGTTCTATAGGATTGAACAAAAATGGATGTGCCAATATAATGGCATCCTCCAGCTCCCACGTAGCCTCTTCAGGTCCGTAGTGCTCCCATTGCACCTTTACCTATCGTATGGTTCGATTCCGGAGCATTGTCACCTTCCTATCAAGGATGCGCATTGGCTCGATTTGGAACTCTCCCTTGGGTTCCACTTTAATCACATCCCAAATTATCACATGGTTAGGATCATGTACACATTTCTTAAGAAAATAAACATGAAAAACATTATGAGCTCTAGTACTAGCAGGCAATGCAAGTCTATATGCAACAGGCTCTATTCGTTCAATCACTTCAAATGACCCACAATATCTAGGTTTCATCTTGGCACAACTTCCAAGATTGAAGTAAATTTTCTTTGCTTTTGCTCTGAGGTAAACATGATCCCAAACACTAAAATCTCTGTTCATCCTATGCTTATCTACATATCTTTTTTGTCTGTCCTGTGCTACTTTCAGATTCTACCTAATCTTTACAACCTCTTGCTCCATTTCCTTGAGCAGTTCTGGTCCAAGCTCAATTCTGTTCACTGGGTTATCCCAAGTCACTGGTGTCCTACACCTTCTTCCATACAAAGCTTCATACGCACTCATCCCCAAGGATTCTTATTGTCCATTGTTATAAGCAAACTCTACCAAGTGTAAGTAATCTTCCCACTTGTTTGGTTTGTCCATCGCATACATGCGAAGCATATCTTCAAGCACCTGATTAACTCTTTCTATATGCCCAACTTTCTGGGGATGGTATGCAGTGCTGAAGTTTATCTTTGTACCCAAATCCACAAACAATCCTTTCCAAAAATTGGAAGTGAACTTGACATCTCTATCAGAAACTATTGCCTTCGGCAATCCATGCAATTTGAAAACCTCCTTCATGAAAATATTTGCAATGTCATCACTCTTATGCGTAGACTTCACTGGTATAAAATGTGCTTCCTTTGTCAACTTGTCTACCACAACCATGATGGAATCATGTTGTCTCCAAGTCATCAGCAATCCTATAATAAAATCCATGGAAATAACTTCCCATTTCCATTCCGGAACTGGAAAAGGCTGCAACAAACCTACTAAATGTTGATGCTCAACCTTTACCTATTGACATTTCATGCACCTTGAAATGTATTCAGCCATGTCCTTTTTCATTCTTGGCCAAAAATACTGCTTTCTAGCTATAGCAATTGTCTTCTGATATCTTGGGTGACCAGAATACAGAGCTTGATGGATTTCATCCATAACAACTCTCCTCAAATTTGCTACATCCGGAATATAAATTCTACCTTTATAAGTAAGAATTCCATCTTCTTCCAATTTATATCCCTCATACCTCTTCTCAAGGTTTTACTACCACAATTTGTCATTTACCTGCTCATACAATTCATCTCCGGCAACATGATTAACAATCTGTTGCCTCAAATATGATTGGTAAATACTAAGAGATGCCACATGCATTTCCTGTACCTTCTTGTTGAGTGCATCAACTACCTTGTTCTCTTTTCCTTTTATGTGCTTGATTTCAAAATCAAACTCACATAGAAATTCCAGCCATCTTGCTTGCTTAGCATTCAGAGTAGGATGATCAAACAAATACTTCAAGCCACAATGGTCTGTCCTGAGCTCAAATCTTCTACCCATCAATTAATGTCTCCACATCTTGAGAGCATGTACTATGGTTGCAAGATATAGATCATGCGTGGCATAGTTCTTCTTATGCTCTTTTAACTTTCTTGACTCATAACATATCACATGGTTGTCCTACATAAGGACTCCTCCAAGCCCTTGTCTGCATGCCTTGGTACATACCAAAAAATCTTTTTCTGGATCTACAACCTTCAATACTGGTGCACTAGTGAGAATATTCTTCAACCGCTGGAGTCTCTCTTCACACTTCAAAGTCCATTCGAACTTCGTCCCCTTATTTTGCAAAGAAGTGATGGCATGTGCAACCTTGGAAAATCCTTCAATGAATCTCCCATAGTATCCTGCAAGTCCCATAAAAGATCTTACATCCATCACATTTCTTGGAGTAGGGCAATTCATAATGGCTTCGATATTCTCAAGGTCTACTGATATACCCTCTTCCAAGATAATGTGACCCAAATACTGAATTCTATCTCTATAGAAGTCACACTTGCTCAGTTTTTCATACAAATGATGTTCTCTAAGGACTTGCAATGTTAATCTCAAATTCCCTTCGTGTTCTTCCTCATTCTTAGAATAAAAAAGAATGTCATCAAGGAAAACAAGAACAAACTTCTCCAAATACTTGCTGAAGACACTGTTCATGGGGGACATAAATATAGGTGGTGCATTTGTGAGACCAAATGGTACCACTACAAACTCATAATGTCCATACCTTGTCCTGAAGACTATCTTATGAATTTATTCGTCCTTGATCCTCACCTGATGGTAACCAGACCTCAAGTCAAGCTTGGAAAATACCTTTTCTCCTCTCATTTGATCAAAGAGGTCATCAATCCTAGGCAAAGGATATTTGTTCTTCATAGTAACCTTGTTCAACTGTCTGTAATCAATACATAACCTGAGTGTACCATCTTTCTTCTTCACAAATAGAACCGGTAATCCCCAAGGATACATACTTAGTCGGATATACTTCTTTTCCAAAAAATCTTGCAGTTTCATCTTCAACTCTAGCATCTCCGGTGTACTCATCCTATAGGGTGTCTTGGATACTGGTGCTGCTACTGGCACAAGTTCAATTATGAAATCAATGTCCCTGTTTGGAGGAATCCCTAGAATCTCATCAGGAAACAATCCTTGAATTCCTGTAACACATGATAGTCCTCCAACCTAGGAGTTTCATCTCCTGTTGGTTCAAAAATATGAGCTGCATACAACTGGCAACCTTTCCTACAGAACTTCTTCAACTGCATTGCTAAAACCTATCTTACTGAAATTACCTTCGAAATACCTTTCACAATTACGGGGTTTCCTTCCTCATCTATGAATTCAAAAGTCTTGTTATAGCAGTCAAGCTTCATTCTGTGAGCTTCTAACCAATCCATTCCAACTAGAATATCATAGGAACCAAGCTATAGAACATTCATATCTACACAAGTGATCAATCTATTCATAACCAATGGACACTCCTCTACCAATTCACTGACCTTTCTCTTAGTCCCAATGGCTAGCTGAACTAACCAAGGTTTCCTATGCTTTACCTTCTTAAAAGAAAAAATGTCCACTACCCTAGGAGTGATATAACTATCAGTAGAACTAGGGTCAATCAAAATAGAAATAGATTGTCCAACAATATTACCTGTAACTTCAACCATAGTTGACTGATGATCTACCTGGCGGTCCTCTAGTGCTGCATAAATTCTAGGGACTGCTCTTGCTACTTAACCCACTATTTCTGCTTCCCGAATGTTATAAGCTAGCCTTGCACTTTCATTCTCAAGTGGACAATATCTGCGCAAGTGTGTTCCTTCACATTTCCAACATTTGAGTGGACCTTTATTCTGATGTGGCTCTTTATGCTTTCCACCTGTTACTCCAATTGAATTACTCACAGCTTGGGATGGCTGCTTTTGTTGATTCTTGAATCTAGAAGGTTTGAAACCTTTCCTTCTCTAGTCAAAATTCTCATTCTTCTTGTCCTTCCATGCCTTATGGTAATCATGTTTACCTTTTCTTTTCTCATAGCAATATTTAGCCTTTCTTATTGCTACTTCGAGAGTTCTTGGTTCATAGAACTCAATTCTATATTTGTAAGCTTGAGGAAATCCACTTAGAAATTGCTGGACCTTCACTTTTTCATTTATGGTGTACTAAAAATACCTCAACAATTCCAAGAACTTATTTGCATATTCATCCATGGTCTACTGTCCCAATATCAGCTCATGGAACTCCTTAATCTTATCATCATAATACCTGTCAGAGAGGTATTTCTGCCTGAAATACTTCTTGAACTGTTTCCACTTCAGTTTCCTTTCACTGATCTTCTTTACTTGCTTGAAGTGTTCCCATCAGATGGATGCTCATCCATTCAGATTGAATATGGCAACTCTTTCCTTCATGTTTCCTGAATAATCCTGTACTTGAAAGTACTTCTTTATCCCAAGAAGTCAAGCTTTAGCTTCTTGTCCCGTCTTTATCTCACCATCAAATGTAGGAGGTTTAGCTTTCCTGAATTCATCTAGAGAGCGATCCCTATGGTGTTTTATTCTTCTCCTTTTATGAGGAGATGAACTTGTATCTCCACTAGATTCTTCCGAATCAGATGATCCACTAGAAGTCCTTCTCCTTCTTGTAGTGCTGCTCTTACTTCCTTCTAGTCTTGATGTACCTCGTCTAGAATCTATCTTTTCTGCAAGTATGCCAAACTCTGCAACATGGAAGCATTCAACTGATGCTACTTTTCCTGGGCTTTAATCAAGCTTCTCATGGTGGATGCAACCTCGAACGTTGTCTCTTGGAATCTCCTTCCATTAGACTCTATGTCATCATTTCCATTTCGGACATTTTCTCCCATGGCATCTCCTGCATGTTCGTAATAATCTCGAGCATCATACCCATCATGGATTCTCATCACTAAACCACCTCTTGATTTACAACACTGTTCTTTCTAGAGTACTGCTCTTGGAAGTTGTCTATAATTCTACAATATGTTAGTAACAAACTATTAGATGCATATCATTAATATAAATCAAAACTACTTACCTTCATCTTTTGGAAATTCATAAACCACAATCTTGCTTAAAACACAAAAAATTCCTCTCTTTCTTTTCAGCCCTGTGACTGCTGATAATCTGCTGAAATCTATTGAAAGACAGTTGAAAACTACTTGAAAAATTACTGACAAGTTCCTTTGAAAAATCCAAATCTCCTTGGTCCCAATCGAACCTCTTCCCAGCTATATTTCTTATTCTTCGGTGGTCAAAGCACCTAGTTCATTGGCGGTCTATTTGCTTATTTATTTTGGTGTTTCAGTGGAAAACCAACTAAACTTCCAATTTGCATCGGTGAGGAAATCAACTGTTGATCAGGTGCACAATCCCTTGAGCAGCTGCAACAACGGAAAGTGTTCCTCCTATGGTTTTCATGGACATCCTTTGGCTATTAGGCGTACTGTCCATCGGGTGGATAGTGCTTTGGACTGTCGCAATGGTGGGTTCGTGATCCTTTGATTCCATCCGATTGGTAGCCTAACCCTTAAAAATTTTCTTCTTGCCCTATATTCCGTCACATTGGCTCTTCCATCTTATATTCATCGACGATGACAACAACTGTTCTCCTCCGATCGACGACTAAAACACAACCATCACGGCATCGATAAGTGGAACCTATATCCGTTGGAGGATTAGTGCACTAGGATTCCGCAACAGTGGCACTTGGACCACTAATTCCTTTCGAAGTTCATTGGCGACCTGGACAACTAACATTTCTTGATGGCCGATGAAGTTAACAGTTAGAAAATTTTTAGAAATTTCTTCTTCTTCTTCCAACGCATCGTCCATCCGATCAACAGTCCATCAGGGGGATAGTGTCTTAGACTACTACAATGGCAGGTGCCCCATCAGCTAAATTTTTTTGATGTAGTTTATCGACAGTTCCCTTGTCTAACCATCGGCATTGAAAACAACTATCTTCCGCTGATCGCTGATGGTCGGACTTAGAAAAAAATTTCAAAATTTTTTCTCTTTACCTTCTTCTACCGATTCATTAGCTCGACCATCTCCTATCCATCGTCGACCAAATAAATTGTTCTCTTCTGATCGATGAACTGAAGCACATGGGTATTGGTAGTCAGAAATTTTCCTCATCGAAATACTAGTTCTCTAGGATTCCACAATGGTCGGTGCACAAACCACTAATATCTTCCAATGGCTGATGCTTTCATTACTTAGAAAAAAATTTTGAATTTTCTTGCCACAATTTTTTGATCACTGCTGGGAAGAAGGCAACCTGCCTCTGCTATTTGATATTTGATGGCCCATTCAGGCCCATGCTGCAACCAGGGCTCTGATACCACACTTTAATGTCCCCGACCCTCCAACCAGCGAAGAGGATGCTATGATACATCAAATCATCAGGGCATCTAGCCCCATGAACATGAACATACATACATTAAATGCTGAAGCATGATACTTAAAACATAAAAAATATTATGAAGCACAATCATTCATATACACAATAGAAGAAAAACATATCAATCAACACTCATGCATATATAGATCAACATTAACATGTATATCATCATTCATCAACTGTAAATATGATTGCAAACACAAGTTAGGTAAGAATACTTATCTTATTAAGAACTTGTTCCGCAACCAGCTACATCACTACAATGTTCCACCCAAGCATAGGACCGTGTGCTCCTTAATCTCTCAGCAATGCTGCCACCCCCGAGCTGGGCATGATTCCCCAAGGAATAAAGAACTAACATGCTTACACATAGCCAAGGATAACAACACCATAAGGGTACACAGTTCATCCAAGCCATCACAGTTGGGTTTATTAGGAGAACATGAGATCAGCCAAGCCAACCAAGTTGGGTTTATCATGCCATCCAAGAGGTGGGAAAGGCTAAATGCTAAGCTGGTGAGATCATTAAAGAGCTACATACACCAACACCAGAGCTAGCCTTACCCTCAGACCCTGACCTCCCTTCTAGTGGTATTCAGGGGTTGTGGAGAAGAAATCCAGCTTAGTAGCTCTGTCTGTGTGGTTCCCAACCTACCAGGTTTATCAAGCACCTCAAGCCCTCATTCACCACTCCAATGCAGTCTGAGGACAAATCCACTACATGCAAGCAGCCAAACAACTATTCAATATTTTACACAGTTCATCAATCGTAGGAACTCATAGAAATCTTCAACCGATACCACCATAAAAAGGAAAAACACAACCAAGCAATTGTGGGCAAACAACATCCCATAAACAATCATGAACCCATAGCACCTAATCCTCAATGCAATCGGTGGAGAAATTGCATAGGAAGAAAATGGGGAAAGAACAAACTCCCAAACTATGCATGATTGAAAAAGATGTTGTCAACCAAGACTGTGAATGGAATTATGGTCACGACTCAACAATAGAGTAGAAGAATTGTTACATGGTCTGATGATGGTGGAGAAAGACAGAAAAATATGCATGAACAGAGGAAAGAATCGATCCATAAGCCAACAATTCCATGAGGCAAACCATAACCCACTGCAAGCTAGCAATCCCAGTGAAAAAGGAGAACCAACAAACCCTTCACAATCATAAATGCTGGAATAACGCAGGTTCTATGCGTGAACAGGAGGAAAGAACGTCTCTGACTTGCAAAATGGTGTATGAGAAGGAAAGGCCAAACCCCCACACAAGGAATTTCCATCCTCTTAACTCCTTCTACCTAAGTAAAATGAATAGTCACCATCAAGATAGTGGACAGACCATCCGCAACCCAGAAGGCGCGTTGTGGAGAGAGAGAGAGAGAGAGAGAGAGAGAGAGAGTAGGCATGGGCGTAGTAGTGGTCTTTTTTCTAGTAAATAGATTCCCCAACTTATCAACAGAACAAATGAAGGTGGTGGTTGGATGAAACAATGGAAAATGAGCAAAACAAATAGGGTGGTGACACATGGCTTTTCCCCCATGACTCAATGTTCAACAGTCCCCCTCTTTATCCTTAGGAATCATGCCCCTTCTCAATTTGGTTGCAGTGAACATAGCTGGTTGGGTATTTTAACTAAAAATGCACATTTACATGATGTCACAATTTAATGTATGCCGTATGTCCCGATATACCATCGGTGACCATTCCAATCTAAATCATAACATAACCAAATCGATGGTGGGGATTTTTCCCTTAGCTCCTGACCATGATTATTACAACATATGTATCATGTATATTTAATGCAAATAGGGTAAAAAACTGGGGTGTTATAGTATCCTACTGAATTCTTGGTTTTACAACCTAAGTCGCAGCTAGGAGGACACCCATTGATCCTGGGAAGGCATTGGTTAGCTATAGCTGATGTTTGCATCAGCTGTCGGTCTAGGTCTATGACCATATCAGATGGAACTGAGATAAAGAACCTCACTCTCTATCCTCCATCTCGACCAAGCTTAGAATCTGAAACTCTGTTATGGATGGAGTTAGAGGAAGAACAGGGAATTCATCCATTATTAACGATAGGGAAGGCCTTGACTTTTAAAGATGAAACTGGAGATGATTCCATTAATAATTTCATCCGTGAACCCATTTCTATCAATAATAAAATTTATGAGATCCTAAATGCTACTCTAGATGAAAAGGAACAAGAAAATATCACAGAGGAGACATTAGTCAGTGATACTCACATAGTTCCAGTGTTGAAAAATTTGAAAAGTGTTCTTGTGGAGGTAGAGTCTGGAAAAACCCTGAATATCAATCCCAATCTTACGCCAGATAAACAAGAACACCTAATCACTCTCTTAAAAAAAACATAAGGGGGGATTTTCCTAGGAGAACATAGACATGAGGGGCATCCCTTCTAGTCTGTGCATCCATCACATTTATATCAAAAGTGAGTCCCATCCTATGTGCCATCCTCAACGAAGAATGAATCCCAATCTTATGGACATAGTGAAGGAAGAAATTCAGAAACTCTTGGAAGCAGGATTTATATATCCCATTTCAGACAGCAAGTGGGTGTCTCCACTCATGATAGTACCCAAGAAGAATGGTAAATGGAGAGTCTGTGTGGAATATAGAGAGCTAAATAAGGAAACACAGAAAGATCACTTTCCCCTTCCTTTCATCGATCAAGTACTTGACACCTTATCTGAGAAGAAGTTTTTCTCCTTCCTCGATGGGTTTAGCTGGTACAATCAAATCCAGATTGCTTCTGAAGACTAGGATAAAACTACATTCACCTATCTTTGGGTAACTTTTGCATACAGAGTGCTTCCCTTTGGTTTATGCAATGCACCAGCTACATTTCAAAGAGCTGTGATTGGCATTTTTTTTAGAGTTAGTTAATGATAGTATGGAAATTTTCATGGATGATTTTACTCCTTATGGAAAAGACTTTGAAGAAACATTGAAAAAATTGAAAAAGGTTTTAAATCGTTGCAAATAGACCCAACTATCTTTGAGCACTGAAAAGTGCCATATGATGATGAGTGAATGGGTAGTGTTGGGGCATTTTATGAGTCTATTGATGCCATCTAGGTAGACCCCTCTAAAATCAAGGTAATAAAGAATATACCTACTACTGGAACTCAGAAAGAAGTGCGAAGTTTCTTAGGGAATGCTGGATATTAGAGAAGATTTATAGAAAAATTTTCCAAACTTTTCTCTCCTTTGTTTTCATTGTCACTGAAGGATGTGCAATTTAATTGGAATGAAGCATGCCAGACAATGTTTGTTAAACTTAAGGAGAAGTTGTCCACAACTCCCATCCTAAGAGGGCCCAATTGGGCTCTTCCTTTTCTCATTTCTTCAGATTCCTTTGATACCTCTATTGGAGCAATTTTAGTAAAATAGGATGGTCAAGCACCTTATGCAGTTTATTATATTAGCAAAAACCTGGCCCCTGCTGAACTTAATTATACTATTACTGAGAAGGATATTTTATCCATTGTTTACTCCATTAACAAATTATGGCATTATATCACTGGATATCCTACCTTTGTGCACACTAACAACCTGGCCATCAAATATCTAATGAATAAACCTGATACAAATGCTCGGGTAACTAGATGGCTATTATTATTATAGGAATTTGATATCACCATTATAGATAGACATGCAAAAGAAAATGTTGTCATTGATTTCTTATTTTGTTTTACTAATAGTGATGATAATTTTCCTGTTGAGGACTCTTTTTTAGATGAACACTTATTTGCAGTTTCATCTCACTCCCCTTGGTATGTAGATGTCGCTAACTACTTGGCTGCAGGGAAGCTTCCGACACATTTGTCAAAAAGAGAAAAGAGGAAAACTATTCAACAAAGTGCCAGGTATTGTTGGATAGATGGTCATCTCATCTACATAGGAGCTGATATTGAGATCAGAAGGCATGTAAGAGAAGATGAAATATTCCATATTTTAAAGGCCTACCATGATGAGCCTTATTGGGTCATTTTCCAGATAAGAGGATAGGACACAAAGCACTAAGAATGGGCTAGTATTGGATGACCCTTTTCATGGATGAAAAAAGATATGTCTAGTCTTGTGATGGCTGCCAGAGGATGGGCCAACCTAACAGATTGGATCAAATGCCTCTTCAACCATAACTAGTGGTTGAACCTTTTGACAGATGGGCCTTAAATTTTGTTGGTCCTATCAGCCCTCATTCTAGGAAAAAAGCCTACATCTTGGTTTGTACTGACTACATGAAAAAATGGGTAGAATATGTGGCTTTGGTGAAAGCCAATGAACAGGCTGTGATCGATTTCCTATATGGTGAAATATTGACCTGTTTCGAAGTACCCAAGGAAGTGGTTACAAATGGAGGACCTCATTTTGTGTCACATCAATTTGAAGCTTTGCTACGAAAGTACCATATTCAGCACTAGATATCTTCACAATACCATCCTTAGGCCAATGGCTAGGTAGAAAGCACTAACAAATTTATTGAAGCCATCCTTACCAAAATGGTCAAGAGCCATTATAGAGATTGGGCAGGTAGACTTCCGGAAGCATTGTGGGCGTACCGTACTACTTGGCGCAATACTACATGTTTCTCTCCTTATGACTTGGTGTATGGGAAAAGTTTTTTCTTCCACATTGAATTTGAAATCAAGACTTTTAAGACAGCTACAGAGGTAAACTTAGATGTGACTGAAGCCCAAAAGAGAAGATTGAATAAATTTAATGAACTTGATGAGAATCATTTAGCTACTGTGGATCAGATAGTATTAATCCAGCAACAAAGATCCAATTGGAACAACCTATTCATAAAAAAGAAAGTCTTCTGCAAAGGAGACTGGGAATTATTATACGATTCAATATTCAAAAGGGACTTCAAGGGTATGTTACACACAAGATGGTTTGGCCCATACCTGGTAGACAGACTATTTGATAATGGCACAGTCCACCTGGTAACCATTAATGAGAATCATGCACCATTATTTTCTAATGGTCACAGAATGTGACTGTACCATAAGCCCATTTCAAAAGATGCATTCACTTGACAGATTGCAGTTGATATGGAATACCAGTTAGAACAAGGGAAAGAATCTTTCTCTTTCCTTGTCAATGCTTAGATAATCGCTGTAAATATTACATAAAATTTTTGTACATAAATAAATTGATATTTTTACTATTATTTTTATCTTTTTCTTTTTCACTTGATCCATTTTTTTTTAAATAAAATGTGCAGGGAAGTGCCTAAGGAGTAGTGGTCATTATCGGGCCTATCAACTAGGGTTGTCCTTCTGTAACTTCCTACATTAGAAGAAATTTTTTTTAACAAGTTTGTTGCAGCTGCAACACTGTAATACTTTTCCTATTTTTCTGCAACTGCAACACCATAAAATACCTCCCTTTACCCCGTTCAGCGCAGCTGCAACACCGTAAAACATTGCCTATTTTTTCAGTTTTCTACAGCTGCAACATCGTAAACTCCAACCCTTTAACCTATTCCATGTAGCTGCAACACCGTAAAATGTTGCCTATTTTTCTATTTTTCTGCAGCTGCAACACCATAAACTCCCACCCTTTATCCTGTTCTGCAAGTGAAACACCGTAAAAATGTTGCCTATTTTTCCATTTATTTGCAGCTGCAACACCATAAAATCCTACCCTTTACCGCATTCCGCGCAGCTGCAACCTCATAACTTACTGTTTTTTCTAATTCCGGTTTGGTCGAAGAACCCCCAGTGTTGCTGTAGTGTAGGATTTTGTGATAGAGGGGGATCAAATTCATTAGTCAAGGAGAGGAATAGTGTTACAGTCAATGCCTCGGCCATGGGATCAAGTAGCAGTTTTCCTCAAGAAGTATATCACCTGTGAAGGTAGGTATCAAACTATTTATTACTCTGAACTTCCTCTATTATCTCATCTCCATCATAGGGCCTTACTGAACATTCCATTTTATCTGTTCAATGACCTACACCATATGGAGGGGTTTGTTAGAACAACCAAGCATCCACACTCCTCCCTTACCCACCATGTCCTAATCAAATTAATAATTTTATGGGACCTAGCTCAATGGAACTAAACCTAGGAGCAATTCACAATTCAAATTCATATAAACCAGAAACCCACCCCTTTTCCTAGTGTTCCAATAGAAGAATAAGTAGGCGTACATGTACTCATGGGAGTTGTTCAAAACTAAGAGGAGCCTGCAAATGAACAGTTAGGGGGAAATGAAGAGCAACAGGAGTATTGGAGTGCCTCTAATTTAGTTAGGGGGGGAATGAGATTGGATCGGATGATTAGTCAAAAGACCAACCAAAAGAATTGGAGGAAAATGAATGAGAAAACCCTATAGAGAGATTAAATAATATGGAAGCTCTGACAACAGAAGATGAAGCTGGAGCAGCATTAGATGTTTCAACAACTGAAGCCGAGGATTTTAGAGCCATGATAACAGAATAAAACACAAAGGTGTTAACCATTGAATATTCCCTTGAATGGGGAGGAACTCTGATTGAGGAAGAACAGGAAAAAACTGAGACTGAGAATATTCCTTCCACATCAGCTATAAATCTAGATATTCCAGCACCATGAAGGAAAAGGAGGAAATCAAGAGAAGAAATACAGGCATCACCCCCAATAAGACTAAAAAGAACTAGTTCAGTTACAATAGCTAAAGTAGCATGGGCAATACGGGCAACCATAGAAGCACATATCGAATTCCCCATTCTAAAACCCAAAGCAAATGATGCCCCATGGGAAATGGCTGCATAAGAACCTCAAATTGAGGGACTTCTATATGAAAATGGTCTATTAAAGGAATAAGTACAATCACTTTGGAAAGAACTAGAAAATTGGAAGGAAGCATGTAGGAAGTAGGTGTAAATGAAGCTACACACACTGGTTGAAGAGGCAGACCAACTAGAAGGATCAACTCCTGCTGAGGATGGTGAGGAGGAAGAAAGAGTGGTCTACCCTATGTGTGGAGAAATATTTAACCAGTCAAGCTACAAATCCATAGTTCATGCCTTTGTGACACAACAACCCATACTTGCAGCTATGGAAGAACAAGGACAATCTGATTGGAAGGATGGTGAAGCTCCCCAAGAGAAACTCCAAGAAAGGGAAGTAGCAGATAAATAGGGTGATGATACACAAGAACCAGCATTTCTAAATATTCTTGTTGAAGTTTCCACCCAAATTGGGATAGGTGAACCAGAGGCTGAAATTATTCCTGATTTTATTGAAGAAGTCTGCGCCGTAACTTTTGAACCTTCTCAGGGAATAGAACTAATAGAGATGTAACCTTAGCAGCAGAATGATGATAAGGTTGAACATGGTGCTAATACATAAGAACCAATATCCCTGAATATTCTAGTTGAAGTTTCCACCCAAATGGGGGAAGATGAACCAGAGATTGAAAATATTCTGGAATTTTACAAAGAAGTATGCGTCGTGACTCCTGAACCGTCTCAGGACATAGAGTTAATAGAAATGGAACCCCAACAACAGGAAAATTAGGAATTTAAATAGGATGGTGCTACACAAGAACCAAAATCCCTGGAAATTTTTGTGGAGACTCTCAGGCAGCAACAAGAAATCAATCCTGAAATGGACATCATTCCTGATTTGGATTTAGGAGAGGATGAACAAATGCAATCACAATCCTTGGGGGACACTGAAATCCTTGAAGAACAACTCCATATTGCAAAAGACATGGAAGCAACTCTACAATCTTAGTAGCATGAAGAAATATAAGGGTAGGGTTCTATTACACATGAACCAACAACCTTGTATCCCCCTATCGAAGTTGCAGCTGACAATCAGGAAGATAGCGAGATTGAAATTCAGGAGGAGTTTGTCACACAAGAACCAACACCTTCACAATTAGCTATTGAGGTTGCTATAGGAGAACTCTAAAGAGAGGATTTTGTTATAGAAGAACCAACATCCCTGGAGGTTGTTTCAGAGGCACCTATGGTTGAAGTTATTGCAGGATAAATTCAATGAAGGGATGATGTTACACAAGAACCAGCACCCCCAAAAGTGATTTCAAAAGTATAGGATGTTCAAATTGGAACATTATGATAAGGTATGGACTTAGCTTTCTAAAAATTTTCTCAATTTGGATTCTGATAATGAAGAACATGCTGAAGATGAAGAAATCCTAAAGCTGACAAAAGAACTCTCAATCCGGAGAATAGAAGTGAGGAAGTGGAGGAGTCAGGTGGAGAAATATCAAGAAGGGATGGTTTCCATTGTTGAACATAGGAAGACCATTAAGGAATTGAAGAAAAAGTGGGAAGAAGATCTCATGTCCCAGAAAATCCGTGGGGAAGAGTTACAGAACGAGATAAAGGAGCTAAAAAAGTTCAAATCCATGCAGGTGGAAAAAGATCAGCTGTATACTCTTTCTCAAGAATTGATGGGTACCAGAGTACCATCCTCCTCTTACCCTATGTTTTTATTTGAGTAGTTCATTGGTTTAAACTAAGGGTTGTAAAGAAAGGGAGACTATATGAAATAGAAACCTTAGCTAAATTCATGGAAACATTTCTGGAAAGTGACTTTGAGGAGCAAAATTTGCTGTGTGAGCTTGATTTGAATGCGTTGGCTTGTCCCTTGGACCACCATTCGAATCCTATCCCTTTCTCGGGTGATCTTCAACTAAGGGATTTTTCCTCCTTTGTGAGCAATCATGTTCAGTGGGAAAGATCCTTCCAAACTTTCTATCATAATGAGGCCTACTCTAACCTTTGGATTCGAAGTGAACCTCAGAATCCGTGTCTTCTCCTTGCTCGTCATCAAAATGTAATCTCATCTCCCTTCCAAACTCAACGGATAATGGAACTTCAAGAAAAGGTTATTTCTACTTGTGTCAGCCATATTTCCAAGAATCAACAATTGGCTTTGGAAGGTAGCCATCACAGATGGCAGGTTACCTCTTCAACCCTGAGAAATAGGGATCCCTACTGTTACAGGAATTTTGAACATGCACTTTCCAGGGTTGAGGGGTATGTTGGATGCATGAAGGAATGTGGGGTTAATTGGCTGGAACTCAAATTCAAATTTCCTCTCATCTGGTGGCCGAAAAAACTGTATAGGGAATACTTCTCATTAACAAGGGTAAAAGAGCAGAGGTGTTGGAGATATTGGGTTGTCCATAAGGGATTCTTGGAAAAATAGGGAACACTTGAATTCCCATACAACTTTTTTCTCTCCGTGAACGAAGTACAATGCCAGATTCAGATTTAGAATAATGGAGGTTGTTGCATGAGGACATGCAATAGGACAGTTGGGGGGAGATGTTGGGCCAAAAAATGACCCCTTTTTTACCACCTTTACTTATCTCTTTCTACCTCATCCTACTCTATTATGTACACTAAATAGATGTTTTTCCTTCACTCGGTCCCTCAATTCATACAGGTATGGTTAATCATTGTCTTATTTTATTAATTCTTAGGATTGTTGTAATCAGGGCTTTACATCTTAAATTATTCTAACATATGGTGGTTTTATAAAGATAATTCAAGATATAAAGGATACATGTGTAGCAAGCTGAACATGAAAAGAGGGGGATGAACATTCATTGCTGAGATGATCTCCATCCATTCCATCATTGCCCAAAGAACGTGGTCCAAGGGTACTATTCCATGCAAGCTGTACAAAGGTAGCTACAAAAGGATGCAATAGATTCAGAGGCAATAGTGCACCACTGCTTACGAATGGCTGCAATCCACAGAGTATCTTCTCAATTGATCATGATCATTATTTCTAGCTCAAGTAACAGCCTTCCTATATTTTATGCTTTCATCTTGCCATGACTGTAACAGCTTATCATAATTAGGGCATCCTGAAGATCAAAGATCTTCATGGCTTCCCAATAATAGTGGGAAGATGCTATGATTGTAATTGTATAAATACTGGGAACTATTCCAATCCCAAGGTTGAAAAATTAATCAAATTATTGTATCAGCTGTGATTGAGGTTGTGTGCTCATCTGCCATTTTAATACGAGGAGTTTGATTATTTAGATCTCGACAATCTAACATGTGTTACTTCCAGCATCTCTATGTGAAGGTTGGGCCCACCTTCCTAGAGGAATTGCTGAGTTAATTAGGTATTTTATTTATTATGTTGTGTGTTTGGATTTTGTGATAATTTCCTTTATTTATAGTAAGCTGCAGCAGTCATCGATTTGTTGTGTGTCATTTGAATAATCAGTAATTTCATCCTCTGTAAACTGTAGTAGTGTGGTGTTCCAGTTGACTGTATAGGTTAACTTTCTTTTATGCAACTATGTGATAGCTGTGACAACCCTGTTCATCCTTAGTTCTTTCAATCGTTGTTTTCTTTAGATCTTTGTAGTTTGTTTCTTCACATTTACAATTGCAAAATTTAATTCATGTACATTGAATTTCTAGAATAAGATGAATTAAGATAGTTGAGATGGATCTTTCGATGCTTTGGTAATTAAGGATTTAAGTTTCTGCAAAAGTAATCTAGATGTTATTTCTTGAATCTTTTAATTCTAGATTAAATATCGTAAGAAGGTACTTGTGATTGCATTCTTAAGAAGGTAAATTATATTAAGTATATTACGGGATGAGTTCGGCTGAACAGGAAATTAGAGTCATTCATTTACATCATCAACTAATTAGTGTTTAAATCATATACAATGCACATTATCCTTGAAATAAGAGACTTCCTTGGGTTGACAATTTATATTGAACACTCTATATGTTGGCTTTAATTAACTTGCATATAGGGTAACCAATAGGTCACATTGTCACTTATTTAGAAATGACTTTCTTTCAATATCACATGTTTCTCTTCATTACTCTTCGGCCCATGTCGATAAGTGATATTGACTATTATTCTCACGTGCTCTGAGTGATAGTACTGATGTTGTATTTGATTTTGTGGTTGTAGGGTGTAATTTTCTACAAATTCAACCACTGATAGTATTGTTTCGAGAGGGAAGGTGTCTCAACATATTCTGAATTGCTCATCTTACAACCGTGCCATATCGACATGTTGAATGTATTGTTGGATCTTTCCACGAAACTCTAAAATAAATTCACATACTTGCACCTAGTGGGAAAAAAAACAATGTTATAAAACAACATTAAAACATTTACATAAATATCAATTTATGTTAATAAAAAACGTTATAAAACAACATAAACAATATAGTCATTTAAATGAGTATTATTTGTGTACATTGTCACCTGTGAAGTCACTAATTTAATCTTCATAATTCCTTTCCGATCATGTAACTGATATGTCTCATATTGATAGTTCTGCTTCTCGAAAAGTGTATTCCCGAATGGTTGATCTTCACTCTCATAAATGCAATCAGACCATAATGATAGACCACCACATTTTTTGCAAGAACCCTCTACACATTTTTTTAATTAATATGTTTTCCCATCTTTCCTCAGACACATTATGCTATGGATGAAATCTCTAGATGACATTGGAGGTACTCTACTTTAGCATTTCTGCACATGGTTAGGATGCAAAAAACAATGTATATGTGCAAATATATGATAATATATATCAAAATATATGTGGTACCTACAACAACAAGTGTTCTGGATGGTATTTATTCTAACATACCAAGGCTTGCATTTTTCGAAAGATCTTTTCCTGAGCCTTAGCTCTACGTGGGAAATTTTAAACATATCGAACAATTGAGTTTGTGTCGTGTCAAGATAATGTTTAACGTGTAGTTCATTATTCATAGAACCCCTACATGATTTTAACACATCCTTTGTGTTAGAATAAGGCCTAGTGTTATTGTGCTAAAATGTGTGCACTAGTCCCTTCACTGATTCAACTAAATTCTTTTCTTTATGGGGAAACCTATCGCTAAATTCCCATAATGTTTCCATTTGTCCCTCTACATCAAGGTTGCCTCTTCCTACTGAATATTTTTTAAGTTGCTTTGGATGTAAAGGCACACATTGTGATGTGAATTTAAGTAAACAACGTTTTCTTGTGGATCTACTTACAATTGATTCATCTAAGATGCGGTGAGCCACATACAGTCCTATGAACGAGTTTTTCTACCAATCGATGTGAATGTAGCATCAAGAGATTTCACAATATGATTACTTGATTTGATATTCTTCAATGTTCTAATGCCTAAATTTCTTCTAATAATTTCCATACTCCTAGATTTAATCAAAGCTAAAAACAATTGACATTTATCGGCTTCAATTTTTTTATCAAAATAGTGTTTCATTATTTCAGAACAATGGCGAAGGATAGTGCATTTAGGCACCTTACCTTCCATGGAAGTCAATTCACTCTTGTCCACTTGTATGCGTTTAGGAGTTCTCTTTTGCATTGATGTGATATTTTTTCCATTTGAAATGATGGAGTGAGGTTTACAGCCACTACAGGATGAAAACTTCCATTAGGATATTGAACCACCTTGCATGGTTGTTGTAGAGCCACATTTTCATCCTTAGGAACATAATGATTGAAATCTTCACAAAATTGTCCGCTTAATAATGTACCAATATTTTCATCTTCACCACAACTAGCTTCCATTAATGTTTCTTTATCCTCGTCAACCTATATGTCAAGTATCTGTGCTTCTCCCTGAGATGTTAAGGCGTAAGTATTTGACGCAAAGTGTGTTATTCCATCCAATGAACTCGATACTGAAATGTAGGTCACTAGAGTATGAATGGTATTTTCCACTATCGAATTCCTCTGCTTTGACTCTTCCTCTAGGCTATCCAACACTGTATTTTATAGTTGAGCAAGAATGGGAAATATTTTCTCATCGATTGAATGCCAATGCTTTCTTGATTCTTCCCTCTCTTTTTTTCAGCTTCTTCTGGTGCAAGCACCTTCCTCACTGATTTTCGGCCTTTATTACCTATATTCCCCATTGATGTAACATCCCATTTTTGACCCCGTTTGCATTAAAGGTATATGATGTATATATTGTAATTAATCGTGGTGTGGAGCTCAAGGAAAAATCCCCACGATCGATTTGATTGTTTTATGTTTCGGTGATTGAAATCGTTACCGATGGTATATCGTGTTATCTAGAAAATTATAATTTTGGAATCATGTAAATATGCATTTTAATTAAAAATAAACCCCAACCAGCTATGTCAATGCAACCATGAACAAAAGGGCATGATTTCCCTAAGGATAAGGAGGGGGAATTATTAAACCTTGAGCCTGTTAAGTTATGAATTTGTTTCCTTTAATTTTATATTTTGATTGTGATTTTATCTTTAGTTTGCTCATATGCTTAAATTTTCTCATTTGCTTACTTTAGGAATTTTTGGTTTTAATTGAAATTTTGATTTTTTTTGCTTTTGTTTGTTTTATTAAGTTTGTTTTTTTTAGCTCTTGAAGGGTATTAAAAGTCATATTATTGAATAATGAAGTCACATTTAGCATCACGAGTATGGTTCATCTTTTAAACCGTAAGCAAACTATCAAAAAGCTGAAAAATAGTGAAAGATTAGCACTAGAGATATTCTTGTAGCGCTGGAGCGAAAAATTACAAAGGGCGCGCTACAAGAATATCGTGCCCTCTTATTTTTCGATTTTCAAGCAAATTTTTGTTATGATTGCAAATGTTGAATGACTAATCGCATATGGTGAGTGGATTGATACATGTAAGCTGCAGTGAACATCATGATTCCAAATGGTTACACATCGTGAGGAAATCGTGGTTGTTATGACTTCGAATGCAATTTCTTTTGATAGAGCCCGCTGCGAGAAAGAACTAGAAGAAAGGGAATGACATAGCAGAGAACTTAAAGCCGGACTCCATCCTTTACAGCATCGATTTGTTTTCTGGTACCTTCGTCGACAACCTAGAGTTAGATCACAAGCATCATATGAAGAAAGCATAAAAATTGTGGATTTCAGCACTATGGAAGGCTTTTGGGTGTGTTATTGCCATTTTGCTTGGGTTTCTTCTATGCCAAACCCAACGAATTTGCACTTTTTCAAAGAGAGTATTCGGCCTTTATGGGAGGACCTAGGAAATCTCAGTGGTGGAAAGTGGATAATTCGGATGAATAAGGTCGTCGCAGGCCGGTTTTGGGAAGATTTGGTACTGGCACTGGTAGGAGATCAGCTGGATTATGGTGATGATGTCTGTGGTATTATGTTAAGTGTTCACTTTGGGGAGGATATTCTCAGTGTTTGGAATATCCATGGAAATTGCTGTAATTTGTCATCTCAACATGGTCCATCTCAGGTTATCGATCCATTTACCAGTAGAGGTTGTGACACTGGAGTTCTAAAAAATGACACGAGTCAGAAATTTCATCGAACTGCAGGTATTTCAGGTAATAGTTTGTTGCTTCATTCAGTTAGGGAGGATGATAAAGTGGGCAATCTCGATGAGGAAAATTGCTGCAATTCATCTGGAATGGAAATGGATGAGAATGCTGTACAACCTAATTTGTACACACAGACAAGGTTGAGCGGAGGAATAAATTGTGAAAATCATTGCTCTAAAATTGTTTCTCTGATTGCGAATGAAGTCTTACATTGTAATATTGAACAGTCTAAACAATTAGTAGCAAAATTTGAAGATGACAAACAGAGGATGTTTTCAGAAAGTGGTCTTGAGCAGGTTGAACCAGCAAAGAATAAATCTGAGCATCATTCATCTTAGTGCATTGCAGATGATGGCCAAAATATGATGGGAAGTTGCAATGATAATGGTCTTAACCATTCTCCAAATATAACCAATAATTTGTTCTTGGCTGGTGATTTGGATTCTGAATCCAATGATCTAGTATGTGAGAAACTAACTAGATTGGAGGGAAGTTGTGGACACTTATACCAAAGCTATGGTTTACACATAAGTGGTGTCAGTAAAAGCAATATTGAACAGGTGAATGGGCTTGAAATGGAAACTGAAGTTGAAAAATAGGTCAAAGAAGTAGAAATTACCAGTAATGTTCAAGAGCCGAGAAAATTTATGGACTTTTGGATTCTATCTTCTTGCTTTCAAGATGAAAATAATTCAAATAGCACGCTTCACAAGATCCAACATTATTTGGATGGAGTTCTCAATGCTTCATCAAGAACCCTTGATTTGGAGAGACTGATTCTCAATTTTGCTTCAAATACCAAGCTTTCAAGAGAGGACATGGTTTGTATTTGTATTTCAGCAATAATGAGCAATTTAACTTCTATTAAGCCAAGTAGTGAAGCAAGTGGCTTGTTCAGTCTAGATCATGCCTCGTCTCTTTGGTCCAAGAATTTAATAACTCAAATTAACAAAGTTTCATTAAAACCTGAGACAAAAGCTTCCAATGTGAAACAGGGCTATTCCAACCTTACTGGGAGGCTTGTGCAAGCAGGATTCTATTTGGCTTCTCACTATAGCCCATTCAATTACTTTTCATTGTTGGGAGAATTATTTGGAAGTCAGCAGAAGCAATTTATTGGGGGATACAATACGTTGTATTATCCTTTTACTTAAAGGGCATGGCAAAGGAGTGTCACAAAGCTTGCAGAATAATGTTTTTCTTGATAGTGTTCAAAATCAAACACCTCCACTATGTGTACATTGCCGTTTTGCAGAGGATGTGCGTAGTGTGGATGCAATTGTCTCTTCATTGTTGGAAACTTTACTCTCTGCTATTTCAACCTACCATGGTGAACAAAGACCAACTGGAGTTTTGGAATGTCCAAATTCAGCTTTTTCTGATAAAGCTGAAAGAAAAGTAGAAACAGAATTCTGCTCTATTTTTTTGTTTTGAGTGATTGAAGTCAAATGCATACCACAAGCCGAAGGAGAAGAATTTTTAAAAACCAAAAGAGGTTTTTGTACATAAGACACCTATATACAAAAACCTCTCTCTGTTTTGCAACAGCGATTAAGGTTTGAAATATTCAATTAAAGCTTTGCAGCCTATTTTTCAGGGAGTTTAAATATTCAATATTTTCCTGTTTTAGTGTTCATTGTGCGGGGAATATTGTGATCGATTGGAGATTAATTTTGAAAAACCAAGAGATTTTTTTGTCCATCACGGACCCATTTACAAAAACCTCGCTCCGTTTTTACACAAGTGTAACCAATTAAGAGATATGGAAGCTTCTTGGACACCTATTTTCCAGAAATTCGCCATATTTGCCAGGAATCCGATTTGCTATTTTTAGTAAATTAGTTGAGTTAGTTAGTTAATGTAACTGCTGGGTAGTTTCAATTTCGACCTAATGAAGGGGATATGGAACTACTTCTTTGTAATTATAAAAGAGGGATAGGGAGACTGAAGAAAGGTTCTGGATTTTGGGAGCATCAGGAGGTCTGCAAGCTGCTTATACTTTCAGACTTGTTCAGAGATAGGTACTGTAACTCTTATATGCATTTTCTGATGAAATAATGTGATATATGACTTTTTCCCCTTCATTTTTTCTATGTTGGCTTTGTTATTGAGCATGTTTTTCTTCTTAAATGATAAATTCATTGCTAGTTGATATGTTTTTCTGGTGATGCTTATCCTTTAATGTATGAACCTCAGCATAGTCTCTTTGTTGGATCTTATGTGATATGTTAGACATCTTTATCAGTTTATGTTTATGATTTAGTTGTTTCTTTTACTCTGAATGTATTCCCTGACTGTTCTTGAAGCTTACAACCATTTAAATCATACCAAAAACCCTAAACTTTGTTTTATTTATTGAGTTTTACTCTTGAGATTGTGTTGGCTTGTTCCCCTAGCCTTAGGAACAATTTCTAGCAGAAACATCTTTGGCGCAATTGCTGAGGACGAAGCTGAAGCATATCTTCCCTGAGATACTTATCAGTTTTCCTGGTTTAAGAGGTGGACTTAAACCAACACTTTTGAAGGCTATTTTTCACCAAAGTTTGACACAGTGGCTACTAGAGGAGTTGGAAGAATCAGAAAGTTTCAGATTATCCCCAGCTTTATGCAGCCTTAATTAGTTTCAAGTACTATTATCTCCTTTTCTTTCTAAGAAGAAGAAAACAAATCTCTCTTGACAAATTGATTGGCGACTCCACTATTTCAAGATGCACGGGCCAATGTCCATGGAAGCTATTGTGGCTCAAAGGTTTGCCCCTTTCAATTTTTCTGATATTCCAAGTTTTCCAAATCCAGTACCTACTATGGATGTTTGGGGAGATTGTCTTCCATGGTTTAGAGAAAACAAAGAGGATAATCCATCATATCACCTCATCAAATTTCATCAATGCATAGTACAGTTAAATATCCATCATGAAGATGTGCTCATGAAAATGTTCATGTATTCACTTGAAAAAGATGCACGAGATTGGTATTTTTCTCTTCCCGCTGCTAACATCTCTTCACTAAAAGAATTCCACACATGTTTTCGGAAGCATTGTAAGTATCTGTACCCAGCTGAACCCTTTTTAAAAGATTGTTGTGAGCAGGCTGATGTTTATCATACAATTTCTGATTTAAAGAACCATGATGATGAGTACAGTCAAGAGTTCAAAACATGTCATAAAGAAGTTGAAGATTCAGAATTTGTTGAAGATGAGAATGTAACATTTTTAGATACTGCTAGCAAGAAAGAGGATATTGATGA
Source organism: Pseudotsuga menziesii (assembly GCA_001517045.1). Classification (NCBI taxonomy): domain Eukaryota; kingdom Viridiplantae; phylum Streptophyta; class Pinopsida; order Pinales; family Pinaceae; genus Pseudotsuga; species Pseudotsuga menziesii. The sequence goes on along the minus strand of LPNX010751860.1, from coordinate 443,941 downwards.
TCTACAGGATGATGGACATAGTATAGATGCTTCAAACAGTTATACATCCACTACCTTAGATTCTTATCAAGATCATATTGCCTCCTTTGAAAAATTGAAATATGATGAACAGATTGAAAGTTCAACATGTGAAAGTATTAGAGCAACAATAGATGTTGAGAGCAGCCCACATCTTCCAGATTTGCAGACCAGGGAAAATTGCAATATCCATGCGGAACAAAATTTCCAGGGACTGCCTAATCTTCAGTTTGAAAACCAGAAATATGTTCTTTCTCCTTATGAATATTCTATTTCAAATTATGATGAGCAATGAGGTGGGGATTTTCCAAATCTGTTTCATGATGTTATTGTTGATCATGTTATTCAAGAAGCTTCATCTCTGTCATCAGGATCTTATCTTGATTCTCCTATATTCGACCAAGATGGTGATGAAAAAGGAAATGATAAGGTTTGTGAAGACTCATTTTTTATTCAAATTTCATCTAGCTTTTCTTTTCAGCCTAGAGATCATCAAAAGAGTATTGATGCTTGTCATAAATCTGTTGAAAATTTTTCTAGTCTTGATATATCCCACAAAGATATGATTATTGGAAAGGACATTGCTTGCTGTGTCAAGCCAGCATATCATCTTGATGAAACCATATTACAGGAATATCAGCAGGAAGCAGTTGATTCTTTTGTTTGCAGAAATGAAAGTTATGTTGTTAAGGAACATCTTCATGATACAAATGGTTATAATGAGAATTATATATCTGTAGATGCATCAGATCTTATCTCTGTTGCACATACTGCCTTTGATTTGTATGAACAATCAGTTACAAAAGAGGATTGTTCCCAAATTTTTGAAGAGGTTTCTTATGACATTTTTTCACCTGTGATTCGTGAGAAGGATTTGAAGATTGCCTGTCTTTCTTTACCAGATACAGAAGTTTTTTGTTCACCTATCTTTGATGAGTATGCTGCTGAAGAGAATATTCTACATTATGATCAAGAAATTGCTGATTCACATCATGATAGCCATGAGGATACTATTAACATTGTATCAAATTCATTTATTAAAGATGATTGTCATGATGATCAGATTGTTTCTTTCGAAATCTTTAAAGATGATGATCAGATTACTCCTTCTGAAAACTTTGAACACATTGAGCATTCTGGCATATTAGTAGAAGATAGTTTCAGATCTGCAGAAGATGAGGAGGACAGCCTATCATTTTCAGATTTGCAGGGACTTTCTAATTTTCAGCTAGAGAACAAGGTTGATGATCAAGAATGTGTTGATGCAGCATATGTTATGGGCAGTCCACATTTTCCAGACTTGGAAATTGATAGATCAGCAAGTAACAGTTTCACATCTACAAAAGATGATGAGGGCAGCGTTCAGTTTTCAGATGTGCAGACATAGGGAAATAGCATCAAATATGAAGAGGAGCAGAAAGTTTCAGATCAGAAATTCAATTTGTATTTTCCTTTAGCAAAGATCAAGCAGTCTACATTCGGTATTGAAGATTGTGAAGGAAAAGAAGAGCATCTGCAACACAGTCAATTGGAACAACAGATCAAGGAGGTATTCTTTTATGATTTTGAAGACCCTGTTGCTGACTTTTTAGATTCTCTCAGCAGCATAGATGTTAAGATATTTCTATCAGAAGGAAATTGTCTTTATCATTTACTCAAAAAAAAATTTTCTGTATGAGATGGCCTTCTTTATTTTTCAAGTCAAGATTCACCAGGGTGCCTCTAAATCAGTTTCTGACATGGCTTCATTGGAAGCATGCTTTTACTTGATCATTCTGCTCCTAATGGTTAGATGTAGGAGTAGACAGAGGAATAAGCTCTTCCTATGAGCAGTTAGATCCTTTTTAGTTTTATTCATTTCATGAATAAGCAGAGCAAGCTACATGTAAGCTACATATGGGATACAGGTTTGTAGTGAGATCAGTACTGAAGGCTTGATGACTCCATAGCCCAATGGAAGTTTACAGACAGGTAGATAGAAGACAGAAGGCACTGGTCTACATGTTCTTGAAGCCTCACAGGGAGGACTTCATCCCACAGCTGGAGACAGATATTAAGTTACGAATTTGTTTCCTTTAATTTTATATTTTGACTGTGATTTTATCTTTAGTTTGCTCATATGCTTAAATTTTCTCATTTGCTTACTTTAGGAATTTTTGGTTTTAATTAAAATTTTGATTTTTTTTGCTTTTGTTTGTTTTATTAAGTTTGTTTTTTTTAGCTCTTGAAGGGTGTTAAAAGTCATATTATTGAATAATGAAGTCACATTTAGCATCATGAGTATGGTTCAGCTTTTAAACCACAAGCAAACTATCAAAAAGCTGAAAAATAGTGAAAGATTAGCACTAGAGATATTCTTGTAGCACTGGAGCGAAAAATTACAAAGGGCGTGCTACAAGAATATCGTGGCCCTCTTATTTTCCGATTTTCAAGCAAATTTTTGTTATGATTGCAAATGTTGAATGACTAATCACATATGGTGAGTGGATTGATACGTGTAAGCTATAGTGAACATCATGATTCCAAATGGTTACACATCGTGAGGAAATCGTGGTTGTTATGAGTTCGAATGCAATTTCTTTTGACAGAGCCCGCCGCGAGAAAGAACTAGAAGAAAGGGAATGACATAGCAGAGAACTTAAAGCCGGACTCCATCCTTTACAGCATCGATTTGTTTTCTGGTACCTTCGTCGACAACCTGGAGTTAGATCAAATGCATCATATGAAGAAAGCATAAAAATTGTGGAGTTCAACACTATGGAAGGCTTTTGGGTGTGTTATTGCCATTTTGCTCGGGTTTCTTCTATGCCAAACCCAACAAATTTGCACTTTTTCAAAGAGAGTATTCAGCCTTTATGGGAGGACCCAGGAAATCTTAGTGGTGGAAAGTGGATAATTCGGATGAATAAGGCCGTCGCAGGCCGGTTTTGGGAAGATTTCGTACTGGCACTGGTAGGAGATCAACTGGATTATGGTGATGATGTCTGTGGTATTATGTTAAGTGTTCACTTTGGGGAGGATATTCTCAATGTTTGGAATATCCAGGGCAATTGCTGTAATTTGTCATCTCAACATGGTCCATCTCAGGTTATCGATCCATTTACCAGTAGAGGTTGTGACACTGGGGTTCTAAAAAATGACACGAGTCAGAAATTTCATCGAACTGCAGGTATTTCAGGTAATAGTTTGTTGCTTCATTCAGTTAGGGAGGATGATAAAGTGGGCAATCTCGATGAGGAAAATTGCTGCAATTCATCTGGAATGGAAATGAATGAGAATGCTGTACAACCTAATTTGTACACATAGACAAGGTTGAGCGGAGGAATAAATTGTGAAAATCATTGCTCTGAAATTGATTCTCTGATTGCGAATGAAGTCTTACATTGTAATATTGAACAGTCTAAACAATTAGTAGCAAAATTTGAAGATGAAAAACAGAGGATCTTTTCAGAAAGTGGTCTTGAGCAGGTTGAACCAGCAAAGAATAAATCTGAGCATCATTCATCTTAGTGCATTGCAGATGATGGCCAAAATATGATGGGAATTTTCAATGATAATGGTCTTAACCATTCTCCAAGTATAACCAATAATTTTTTCTTGGTTGGTGATTTGGATTCTGAATCCAATGATCTAGTATGTGAGAAACTAACTGGATTGGAGGGAAGTTATGGACACTTATACCAAAGCTGTGGTTTGCACATAAGTGGTGTCAGTCAAAGCAATATTGAACAGGTGAATGGGCATGAAATGGAAACTGAAGTTGAAAAACAGGTCAAAAAAGTAGAAATTACCAGTAATGTTCAAGAGCAGAGAAAATTTACGGACTTTTGGATTCTATCTTCTTGCTTTCAAGATGACAATAATTCAAACAGCATGCTTCACAAGATCCAACATTATTTGGATGGAGTTCTCAATGCTTCATCAAGAACCCTTGATTTGGAGAGACTGATTCTCAATTTTGCTTCAAATACCAAGCTTTCAAGAGAGGACATGGTTTGTATTTGTATTTCAGCAATAATGAGCAATTTAACTTCTATTAAGCCAAGTAGTGAAGCAAGTGGCTCGTTCAGTCCAGATCATGCCTCATCTCTTTGGTCCAGGAATTTAATAATCAAATTAACAATGTTTCATTAAAACCTGAGACAAAAGATTCCAATGTGAAACAGGGCTGTTCCAACCTTACTGGGAGGCTTGTGCAAGAAGGATTCTATTTGGCTTCTCACTATAGCCCATTCAATTACTTTTCATTGTTGGGAGAATTCTTTGCAAGTCAGCAGAAGCAATTTACTGGGGGATACAATACGCTGTATTATCCTTTTACTTAAAGGGCATGGCAAAGGAGTGTCACAAAGCTTGCAGAATAATGTTTTTCTTGATAGTGTTCAAAATCAAACACCTCCACTGTGTGTACATTGCCCTTTTGCAGAGGATGTGCGTAGTGTGGATGAAATTGTCTCTTCATTGTTGGAAACTTTACTCTCTTATATTTCAACCTACCATGGTGAACAAAGACCAATTGGAGTTTTGGAATTTCCAAATTCAGCATTTTCTGATAAAGGTGAAAGAAAAGTAGAAACAGAATTCTGCTCTATTTTTCTTGTTTTGAGTGATTGAAGTAAAATGCATACCAAGAGCCGAAGGAGAAGAATTGTTTTAAAAAAAAAGAGGTTTTTGTGCATAAGACACCTATATACAAAAACCTCTCTCAGTTTTTCAACATCTATTAATGTTTGAAAGATTCAATTAAATCTTTGCAGCCTATTTTTCAGGGAGTTTAAATATTCAATATTTTCCTGTTTTAGTGTTCATTTCTAGGGGAAGGTTTGGATCGATTGGAGATGAATTTTTAAAAACCAATAGAGTTTTTTGTCCAACATTGAACCATTTACAAAAACCTCTCTCAGTTTGTACACAAGTGTAACCAATTGAGATATATGGAAGCTTATTTGACACCTATTTTCCAGAAATTTGCCATATTTGCCAGGAATCCGATTTGCTATTTTTAGTAAATTAGTTGAGCTAGTTAGTTAATGTAACTGCTGGGTAGTTTCAATTTCAACCTAATGAAGGGGATATGGAACTACTTATTTGTAATTATAAAAGAGGGATAGGGGGACTGAAGAAAGGTTCTGGATTTTGGGAGCATCAGGAGGTCTGGAAGCTGCTTATACTTTCAGACTTGTTCAGAGATAGGTACTGTAACTCTTATATGCATTTTCTGATGAAATAATGTGATATATGACTTTTTCCCCTTCATTTTGTCTATGTTGGCTTTTTTATTGAGCATGTTTTGCTTCTTAAATGATAAATTCATTGCTAGTTGATGTGTTTTTCTGGTGATGCTTATCCTTTAATGTATGAACCTCAACATAGTCTCTTTGTTGGATCTTATGTGATATGTTAGATATCTTTATCAGTTTATGTTTATGATTTAGTTGTTGCTTTTACTCTGAATGTATTCCCTGACTTTTCTTGAAGCTTACAACCATTTAAATCATACCAAAAACCCTAAACTTTGTTTTATTTATTGAGTTTTACTCTTGAGATTGTGTTGGCTTGTTCCCCTAGCCTTAGGAACAATTTCTGGCACAAACAAAGCTAATGGAGAAAAGCTAGGTGTCAATTGTTAAACCCATTTAGTTGTCACCCACCCTTTTGACTTACTCACCTTTCGTTGTCTCATCCAACTACCACATTAAAACCTCTGATGTTAGTTCGACATTTATTGTTGGGCAATGGTGTGTGGAAGGACTGTCAGTCCTTTCCCACATGCACACTCCACCAGTAGACTCTTTCACCCTCACCTAGGAATTCTTGCACTCTCACCCATCCTCAAGTAGAGACAGTCGTTCTTCTCCTCATGCACAGGATTGGCATTTTTACTCATGCAGAGAGCTGGGAGAGCGGCCTCACGGGCATGATTTTTGCTGTGTGTCTGAATTTTCATGGTTGGGGAATTTTGCTGTGGGTATTTCTCTTCATTGTGGGTCTGACCGTGTGAATTCACTTCCACGTGGGTTTTTTTTCCTTCCTCACACAGCTGAGAAATCGATTGCTGTTGGTTTCTCCATGATTTTGGTTTACTATGGGTTCATTTACATTTTTGGGTTGCCGTGGGTTCTTATTGAGTCATTTTGGCCATGATAGGGCGAAGAATGACTTAGGAATTGAATTTCCGAGTCAGGTCTATGCATTAGCTAAATTGTCACCTTGATTGTTATCTTGTGTTTGATTTTCTTCCCCAGAGTTGTGAATTGCTTACTTTGCTGTGTGTATACAGTGGTTGGTCTTTGGACTGTGTTAGATTGGGAATGAATGCTTGGTATGCTTGATAAACCTGGTGTGTTTTGGAGCCACATAGATAGAGCTAGAGGGATGGGAATTCAGGGCCTGAGGGACTGTGTAGCAGAGAAGGGACTGATTCCTTTTGTTGGGTGTGTGTGGGTGTCCTATAAGTCATGCTAGTTCTGGTGTAGGTGTCCTTAGCTCTTCAGTGAAACCACTAGCTTATCATTCATATTTTCCCAGGTCCCTGATGGTATGATAAACCCAACTATGTTAGCTTGGATGATTTGTGTACCTTTGGATATGTGTGAGCGTACTTCATTCCTGATTCCTTGGGGAATCATGCGCATCTCGGGGGTGGCAGTGTTGCTGAGAGACTAAGGAGCACACTGGCCTATGGTTGGGTGGAACATTGCAGCGACGTAGCTGGTTGTGGGACAAGTTCTTCATAAGATAACTATTCTCGTGTTCAATCTCTATAATCATATTTGATGTTTAATGAATTACGATGAAGATGTCAAATTCTTGAATGTATGTTTCTCTTCCACTGTATGCTGACTAATTATGCATCGCTACATGTTTTACTTCAAATCATTTCAGTTTTTATGTATGTACATGTTCATGGGGCTAGTTTCCCAGATATTGAATTGTATGGTAGTGTCCTCTTCACCGGTTGGAGAGTCGAGGACATTACAGTGTGGTATCAGAGCTCATGTTGCAGTATGGGCCTCAATGGGCCTTGAAGAAGCAGTGACAAAGGCAGGTTTCCCTCTGCCCAGTAGAAGAAATGAGAAAATAAGAGATATGACAGGATAATTTCAGACAATTTTTCTAAGTGTGAAAATTATCGGATGGCTTAGGCTGAATCCCATCTGATAGGTTAGATGACTTAGCCAGAAGCCCATTCAATACACCGGATAACCTAGGTGAAGGTCCACCCAATAAAGAACCAGCAGATGAAATTTTGGAAAATTTCTAAAAGTTCAATTTTTTTTATTTTAGAAGTCTTGGTTGGGAGGATCCGAGGTTCTTGGCTGGGAGGAGCCAATGGTCTCGGCCGGGGTGAGCTGAGACATAATCGAGAAGGAAAATGTAGAGGGAAAACTTTTTGAAAAATTTCAAAGTGTCAAAATTGTTGGAAGGCATTAGCTGAAGCTAGCCGATACATCGACTCAATTAGTCGAAGGGATTTCGATGACGCCAGAGGAGAAAATAGGAAGGAAGTCAAAGCATTAGAAAAGCATAGATGATCGAGCAGCCGATGTGGCGGCAGAAGAAAAATTCAGAAATTTTTTTTAGTATAGGAAATCTCAGAAGAAAATAGAGGATCGATCAGCCGATGTGTATCAGAAGACAGAGGAAGATCGGTTCAAAATGTTGGAAGAAAAATTCTATGTTTTGGGAAAAATTGTAATTGTATGATTTTTACAAGAGAAGGTAAGTAATTTTGATTTTTATAAATGTTATGCAGCTAATAGTTATGTTACTAACAAATTTGTTGTTAGGATATTTAGATACTTAGGAGTTAGTTAAGATCAACTTGTGTAATATATCCATTAGGTAAAAGTGTGTTTCTTTAGTATGCATTTGTAAATATTCTAATCCGACGGTCACAATATGTTCTAGACATAGAGTGATCCGACGGTTCAACTTCTCTTAGATCATACCTACCATTGATCTATGGCTTAACACCCGATTGGTCTATGATCTCTATTTAAAGAGCATAGAGGGCCCTTGGCTAGTTGATCAATTATGAGAAGCTCATGTAACTTTGTTTCTTTTGCATAATAAGTTGCTCCAAGTAGATATTTGGCTGGGGCCATGGACTGTTTCACTCTCGATGTTTTTAACCACATGGCAAACATTGGTGTGTTGATCTATGATTTATTTGTGTGAAGTAGTATCTAAAGGTGTTCGGTTCTTTTGAAGTACCCTGTGTACCCGAACATGGTATCAGAGCTTTTATGAAGAGCCGCTTTTGGTTTTGATCAAGATCTGGAACCGGTGTTGCCGAAACTTTGAAAGGGTTTCTGGTTCTAGATTTCCTATGCATTTGTGTCCTATGAGAGCTATTCCATTGCATCTGTAGTGTCATTTCCATTAGGAAATAGTCTTCATTTCATCGAAAACCATTTCCATTTGCTCCAGAAACACCCATTTCGACAAATCTGAAGGTATAATGTTAGAGTGACGGATTTGTTTTTTTTAAATCCCTCATATTTTATCAATTTATTATTAGATATTTTATGTTTTAGTCTTGAACTGTTGTTTTCCCTAACTACGTATGCTCTTTGTTGTGCACCTTGCGCAATCGTGGTGAATCAGAAACAGTAAGGGAAAGTTTTTTTCTTGCCTTCTCGGCTATGTATGCTCTTTGCCATGTACCTTGTGTGATCACGGCAAATCAGAAACATCGAGAAAACTTGAAAACGTAGACTTTCCGGGTAAGCTAACTAAGATCTAACCCCATTGTGTGGAAAAAGTTTTTTGTTTTTATGTTTTTTTTTTTTTTTGTGATTTGTAGGAAAAGAAAGCAAGCACAAAAAATGAGAGAGAAGAGTAAAAAAAAAAGGCTCCCTTCCTCTTTTCATACTTTTACGTACCTTTTAAACTTAGCTCACTTGGTCCAAAGTTGCTTTACAACTTGATAAGTCTTGAGTTTAAGTCTTATCAAGCTACTTTTTAGTGCATGCAATTTCTATTTTCAAGTTACTTTATTATAAAAGTACATCTCACATAAATAAAATAAAATAAAAGTGAGTCACTTAAGTATTTTAATTTACTGCCGCATTATTTAAAAGTCACATTACTGTAAAAGTGAACATCACTTATTCTACAAAAGTGATTCACTTCAAAGCAACTTTATTGTAAAAGTGATTGTTAAAGGTTGATTTTGGGAAGAGGGGGCTTCTATTTTTAAGTTGGTCAAGTTAATATCTGCCACGTCACTAGTGGGGAAATTTTCAACATTTTCTTTGATCAAGCATAACTTCATCATCTAGAATCCATTTTAAGTGTCATTTTTTTAAACCGCATATTTTTTCGAGCTCTTTGCATCCAGACAGTTAGTTTCTATTCTTTTAGCCATTATTTTATAGTATGGTTTCCCCTTGTGATATTATACTTACAAGTTCTAACTACTTCTCATGGAAATATCGTATGGAATATGTTCTACGAAGTAGGGGACTTTTCAGGATAACCCCAGGGAAAGAAATAGAACCCACTGATAATGATAAGAAAATTAAATGGGCAAATAGATGTGATGAAGCTCATGGATTGATTGGGATGGCAATCTCTATTGATTTGTGATTCCACATATCTGACATTTATGAACCTGATAAAGCTTGGGAAAAGTTGGAATATATGTTTGGTAAACACAATGAAATTCAGGGTCATCAACTTGAGAATGAGTTGATTTCCTTGAATCCAAATTATTTTTTGATGCATTCAAGTCTATTTATCTAAGTATAAAACTCTTAGACTCTTATGTGCAGAATGCAAGATTAAGAAAGAAGACAAACAATGTATTTATCATATTCTTTCCAAACTTGGACCTGCATTCTCTGTTTTTGTATCTACATTCTACTCCATGAAAGAATCCTTGACTGTAGCTAGCTATCAAGAGCCTAGCCTTGAATCCTTTTGTGATTCCTTAATTAGAGATCAAGATAAGCTCATTCATCTTGGAATAATTAACAACGCAGATAAATTTGGGAAATCCTTATTGTCCCAATAGAAGGAAAAGTCCAATCCTCCCAAGAAATAGATATTCCGCAATAATAAGCCAAACAACAAGGGTCATAAACTCTCTCAATTAGCTCCTTCTTTAAAAAATGACAAAGGATACAAGCAAAAAGGAAAGAATACTGAGCGTCATTGCAATTTTTGTGGGAAAGATAATCATGATGAATCTAAGTGTTTTAAGAAGATGGCAGCCTTGGAAGCAGCAATGAAGAAGTAGCACATCAGCCTAGATTCGTCTTCAGAATCTACCTCTCATGGACATGCACTTTGTGCTTCTGGTTACTCTTATACTGCATCTTCTTCTTCTACTTTAATTGAATGGCTCATTGATTCTGGAGCATCTTATCATATGGCTAAGGATAAAGCCATGTTTTCTACTATGCATGAATGTAACACCAAACAAATATTTGTTGGTGATGATAGATCTCTAAGTGTTGTAGGATCTAGAATAGTTCCAATATAAAATGATCATTTTAGTGATGTACTATGTGTTCCAAACATTTCCTGCAATTTGTTATCAGTCTATCAAATTACTCATTCTAGTGAAGGTAAAACTGTGACGTTTACACCTCACCAAGTTGTAATCAAGGATTTTAAAAATCCTCAAAATATCCTTGCTACTGGAACTGTTGATGATATTACCAGGTTGTACAAATTTAACAACTTTGGGTCATCACCTATCATAGTGATAACTTGAGCAAACTTTGGCATGAGCGATTTGGTCACTTAAATTATTGCTCATTGCAACAACTATGTAAAGACAATATGGTGACTGGTCTTCCACTGGTATCTTGCAAGGATGGTGTTTGTTCCAGTTGTGTACTCGAAAAACATCATCGGGACATTTTTGACAAATGTACCTCGTGGCACACCTCGGTTCCCTTGGAGGTTGTGCATAGTGAATTGTGTAGCCCTCCTCCATCTAATTCCTTTTCTGGTTTCAAATATTTCTTAACTTTCATTGATGACTACTCCATACGCACTTGGTTTTACTTCCTAAAACTTAAGAGTGAAGTATTTAAAATGTTCTTATCCTACAAGGCTCTTGTTGAAAAACAATATGGTCATCAAATTATTAAGTTAAGATATGAAAATGGAGGAGAATATCTTAACGAAAAGTTCACTAATTTTTGCACTGAACAAAGAATCCAACAACAACACACTGTTCCATATACACCACAACAAAATGATGTAGCTGAAAGGAAGAACCGCACTTTAAAATAAATGGCAAATTGTATGATCCAATCTAAGGGACTAAGTCTTCAATATTGGGCTGAGGCCATAAATTATGCAAATTACATAGTTAATCACACACCCACTAAAGTTTTACAGGGTATAAAACTGGAAGAAGCCTGGAGTAAAATTAAACTAGATGTAAGTCAATTTTGTGTGTTTGGTTGTGAAGAATGGGCTCACATTCTGGATGAAAAACGAAAAGCATTGCAGCCTAAAAGTGAAAAGTACATATTTGTTGGATATTCTGAAGATGTAAAAGGTTATAGACTTCTTCAGCCACATTCTCATGATATAATCATTAGAAGAGATGTTAAATTTGATGAAAATCTCTTGGCCTACGAGCCTAACTTGGTGGGTGTGCCATATTTGGCCTGTGAGTCAGATTCAGCGATTGTGCCTTCTTCTTCTTCTTCTTCCATCTTCCTTGATAGGTTTCCAACTCTAATTTATTATGATGACAGTGAGGATTAAAATCCACCTTCGCTTTCTCATGTTCGTCCAATTCCACCAGCACCAATACTTCCTTGATGGGTCCATTCAACATGTGAAGCAGCTGGTGTTCTTGCCAGTGATCCCAGAGATCAACGTCAAACACGTTCTTAGTTTCAGTGAGCCTCTTCTCCTTTGGTTCAAGTTTCTGAGAATCATGATCCAGAAACTTTTGTAGAAGCTTCAGGAAATCCATATTGGGATGCAACTATGGATGAAGAATATCATTCCTTAATGGAAAATGATACTTGGGATCTTGTTCCTCTTCTAAGAGGAAGAAAACTTGTCAGATGTAAATGGGTCTATATAAATAAGTATGCATCAGATGGAAGTGTTGAAAGACTTAAGGCAAGGTTAGTTTCCCAAGGTTTTTCCTAAGTTGAAGGGATTGACTACAATGAAACTTTTCCCCTATAGAAAAAATGAACTCCATCCACCTTGTTCTTTCCCTTGCAACCTTACATAACTAGGAATTCAATCAAATGGATGTCAATTCTGCCTTCTTACATGGTGATTTACATGAGGAAATTTACATGGAACTACCTCCTGGATATGTTCATAATAAATCTAACCTTGTTTGTCTCCTTAAGAAATCCTTATATGGCCTTAAGAAAGCTCCTAGAGCTTGGTATGCCGAAATGGATAGCTTTCTCTTGACACTGGTTTTTCTAGATGCCATTCTGACCCCAATGTCTATACCAAGAAAGTAGGAAACCATATCATCATACTTGTTCTTTATGTTGATGATATTATCCTTACTGGTAGTGACCCTAAACTTATAATCCATGTGAAATCCAGTTTTAAGCAAAATTTTGAAATGTCAGACTTAGGAAATTTGCATTATTTTCTTGGTCTCCAAGTCTTGCAAACCAAAGAAGGAATATTTCTTTCCCAGTCTAAGTATGCTTATGACCTTCTTCATTGCTTCCACATGGAAGATTGTAAACCAACCCTTTCTCCCTTCCAATATGGAGTCAAACTTTCTGCCACTTGTACTTCTCCTGAAGTAGATGTCACCTTGTATCATCAACTTGTTGATAGTCTTTTATACTTGACTCATTCCCATCCTGACCTTTCCTTTGCCATTGGTCGTGTTGCCCATTATATGCAAACTCCTCATGAAAGTCACTGGAAAACAACAAAAAGAATACTTCGATATATTTGAGGTATAATTCAGTTTGGGATTCATTACAGTACAGGGGGGAACCTTTGTTGGTTGGTTTCATTGATTCAGATTGGGCCAACGATATTGATGATCGAAAGTCTACTGTAGGTTATTTTTTCAGTCTGGGATCTAGACCCATCACTTGGGCTTGTAAGAAACAACAAGCTCTTGCTCTTTCTTTAGCAAAAGCAGAATATTGAGCCGTAGTTAATGCTAGTCAAGAAGCTTTATGGCTTTGACAGATCCTTTTAGAGTTTAGACTCTAGTAGCAGCATCCTACTCCACTTTGGTGTGATAATAAAAGTGCCATCAAACTTTCCAAATATCGGGTTCTACATTAGCGTAGCAAACACATTGAGCTACACATGCACTTCATTAGAAATCTTGTTCATGATCATGTTATTGAAGTGCTTTATTGCCCTACAGATGATCAAGTTGCAAACATCTTCACCAAGTCTCTTATGGAAGCAACGTTTTCTAAACTTTGGTCTATGTTAGGAGTTCAGGAATGTGTCCTTAAGGGGGGATAAACTCTAATTCCTCCTTCCTTCTCCTAATAGTGTCACTTTTGGAAATCCTTCAATCCTATCCCAAGTTGTTCTTAAGGGGGGATGTTAGGATATTTAGACACTTAGGAGTTAGTTAAGATCAACTTGTGTAATATATCCATTAGGTAAAAGTGTGTTTCTTTAGTATGCATTAGTATGCATTTGTAAATATTCTAATACGACAGTCACGATATGTTCTAGACATAGAGTGATCCGACGGTTCAACTTCTCTTAGATCATACCTACCATTGATCCATGGCTTAACACCCGATTGGTCTATGATCTCTATTTAAAGAGCATAAAGGGTCCGTGGCTAGTTGATCGATTATGAGAAGCTCATGTAACTTTTTTTCTTTTGCATAATAAATTGCTCCAGGTAGCTATTTGGTTGGGGACGTGGACTATTTCCCTCTCGAGGGTTTTAACCACGTGACAAACATCAGTGTGTTGATCTGTGATCTGTTTGTGTGAAGTAGTATCTAAAGGTGTCCAGTCTTTTGGGAGTACCCTGTGTACCCAAACATTTGCAGAATTGTAGACACCTTCAAGGGAAGTATTCCAGCTAGTGCATTTTGGTAAAGTAAGTTGTGGTTTAGACATGAGAACCCATGATAGATATGACGCTCAGGATTCCTACGAGCGTTCACGAGATGCCATGGGAGAAAATTTCTAAGTTGGAAATGATGACATAGAGTCTAATGGAAGGAGATTCCAAGAGACAACACCAAATATTACGGCCACCATGAGAAGCTTGATTAAATCCCATGAAGAGCAACATCAGTTGAATGCTGCTATGTTGTAGAGTTTGAAAGACTTGCAAAGAAACATAGACTCTGGATAGGGTATAGTAAAACTAGAAGGCAGTAAGAGCAGTAGCAGGAGAATAAGAAGGACTTTGAGTAGATCATCTAACTCTAAAGAATCCAGTGTGGATTCAAGCTCTTCTTCTCGTAAGGGAAAGAAAAAGAAGCACCATAGGGATCGCTCTCGGGATGAATTTAAGAAGGCTAAACCTCCTACATTTAACGGTGAGGTAAATACTGGACAAGAGGCTGAATCTTGGCTTCTTGGGATAAAGAAGTACTTTGAAGTTCAGGATTATTTGGAAAACATGAAGGAAAGGGTTTCCATATTCAATCTGAATGGGAGAGCATCCATTTGGTGGGAACACTTCAAGCAAGTTAAGAGGATTAGTGAAATGAGACTTAAGTGGAAATAGTTCAAGAAGTATTTCAAGTAGAAATACCTCTCTGACATGTATTATGATGTTCATAATATTAGACACTGGGTGTTTGAAGAGAATATGGGAAACTGCGTTTGGAGAGAAGATGGGAAACTAAGGTATTATGATGACAAGATTAAGGAATTCCATGAGCTGAGATTGGGACAGTAGACCATGGAAGAGTATGCAAATAATTTCTTGGAGCTGTTGAGGTATGTCAAGTATATCAAAGATGAAAAAGTGAAGGTCCAACATTTTTTGAGTGGATTGCCTCAGTCTTACAAAGACAGAATTGAGTTTTATGAACCTAGAACTCTTGAAGAAGCATTAAGGAAGGCTAAGTATTGCTATGATCAAAGAAAAGGTAAACTTGATTACCATAAGGCATGGAAGGGAAATAAGAATGAGAAGTTTGACCAAAGAAAGAAAGTTTTCAAACCTTCTAACTTTAGGAATCAACAAAAGAAGCCATCCCAATATGCGAGTAAGCCAGTTGGAGTGATAGGAGAAAAGCCTAAAGATCCACAACATAATAGAGGACCACTCCAATGTTGGAAATGTGGAGGACCCCACATGCGCAAAATTTGTCCACTCGAGAATGAGAGTGCAAGGACATCTTACAACATTCAAGAAGCAGAGATAGTGGGTCAAGTAGCAAGGGCCATCCCTAGGATTTATGTAGCATTGGAGGACCACCAGGAAGATCACCAGTCAACTGTGGTTTAATTTATAGCTAAGATTGTTGAGCAATCTATTTCTATTTTGATTGACCCTGGTTCTACTCATAGTTATATTCCTCCTAGAGTAGTGGAGATTTGTGTTTTTAATAAACTGAAGAATAGAAAATCTTGGTTAGTTTAGCTAGCCACTGGAACTAAGAGAAAGGTTAGTGAAGTGGTATAGAAATGTCCATTGGTCATGAATGGATTTGTCACTTGTGTAGATCTGAATTCTCTACCACTTGGTTCCTATGATGTTCTCATTGGAATGGATTGGTTAGAAGCTCACAAGGTAAAACTTGACTATTACAATAAGACTTTCGAATGCATGGATGAAGAAGGGAACCAAGTAGTGGTAAAATGTATTCCAAAGGTGATTTCAGTAAGGTGGGTTTCAGCAATGCAGTTGAAGAAATTATGTAGGAAAGGTTTCCAGTTGTATGCAGCTCATATTCTGGGGGCATTGAAGGATGAAAATCCTAGGTTGGAGGACTATTAGGTGTTACAAGAATTCAAAGATGCGTTTCGTGATGAGATTCTAGGGCTTCCTCCAATAGCGACATTGATCTCACAATTGAACTTATGCCTAGAGCAGCACCTGTGTCCAAGAAACCATACAAGATGAGCACACCAGAGATGCTAGAACTAAAGATGCAACTGCAAGAGTTGTTGGAAAAGAAGTATAGCAGGCCGAGTGTGTATCCTTGGGGAGCACCAGTTCTATTTGTAAAGAAGAAATATGGTACGCTCAAGTTGTGTATTGATTACAGACAATTGAATAAAGTTACTGTCAAGAATAAATATCATTTGCCTAGGATTGATGACCTCTTTGATCAAATGAGAGGAGGAAAGGTATTTTCCAAAATTGACTTGAGGTTTGGTTACCATCAGGTGAGAATCAAGGATGAAGACATTCACAAGACAGCCTTCAGAACAAAGTATGGAAACTATGAGTTTGTAGTGGTACCATTTGGTCTCCCAAATGCACCAACTACATTTATGTGCCTTGTGAATAGTGTCTTCAGCAGGTATTTGGACAAGTTTGTTCCTTTTTTCCTTGATGCCATTCTTATTTATTCTAAGAATGAGGAAGAGCATGAAGAGAATTTGAGATTGACATTACAATTGCTCAAGGAGCATCAATTGTATGCAAAGCTGATAAAGTGTGACTTCTATAGAGATAGAATTCAGTATTTGGGTCACATTATCTCAAAAGAGGGTATATCTGTGGACCCCAAAAATATTGAAGTGATTATGAATTGGCCTACTCCAAGAAATGTGACAGATGTAATATCTTTTATGGGACTTGCAGGATACTATAGGAGATTCATTGAAGGGTTCTCCAAATTTGCACATGCCATCACTTTTCAAAAGAAGGGGATAAAGTTTTAATGGACATCAAGGTGTGAAGAAAGCTTCTAGTAGTTGAAGAATCTTCTCACCAGTGCACCAGTATTGAAAGTTTTCGACCCTGAGAAATATTTTGTTGTATGTACCGATGCATGCGGACAAGGGCTTGGAGGAGTCATTATGCAACACAACCACGTGACATGTTATGAGTCAAGAAAGATGAAGGAGCATGAGAAGAACTATGCCACTCATTATCTAGAGCTTGCATCCATAGTTGCTCTCAATATGTGGAGGCATTACTTGATGGGTAGAATATTTGAGCTAAGGACAGACCATTGTGGTCTGAAGTATCTATTTGATCATCCTACTCTGAATGCTAGGAAAGCGAGATGGATGGAGTTTTTATGTGAGTTTGATTTTGAAATCAAGCACATAAGGGGAAAAGAGAATATGGTAGTTGATGCGCTCAGCAGGAAAGTGCAAAAAAACATGTGACATCTCTTAGTATTTGCCAATCAGATTTGAGGCAGCAGATTGTTAATTGTACTGCTGGAGATGAACTGTATGAGCTGGTAAAAGAAATATTGCAGCAGCAAATTTTTGAGAAGAGGTATGAGGGATATAAATTGGAAGAAGATGGACTTCTTATAAAGGAATAATTTATATTCCAAATATAGTAGAGTTGAGGAGAGTCGTTATGGATGAAATCCATCAAGGTCCATATTCTGGTCACCCAAGATACGAGAAGACAAGTGCTACCGCAATAAAATAGTACTTTTGGCCAAGAATGAAAAAGGACATGGCTGAATACATTTCAAGGTGCATGAAATGTCAGCAGGTAAAGGTTGAGCATCAACACCAGGCAAGTTTGTTGCAGCCTTTGCTAGTTCTAGTATGGAAATGGGAAGTTATTTCCATGGATTTTATTACAGGATTGTCGATGACTTGGAGACAACATGATTCCATCATGGTTGTGGTGGACAAGTTGAAAAAGGTAGCACATTTTACACCAGTGAATTATACACATAATACTGATGACATTGCAAAGATATTCATGAAGGAAATTTTCAAATTGCATGGATTGCCTAAGGCAATAGTCTCTGACAGAGATGTCAAGTTCACATCCAATTTTTGGAAGGGGTTGTTTGCAAATTTGGGTACAAATCTAAAATTCAACACTGCATACCATCCTCACATAGATTTGTAGATAGAGAGAGTAAATCAGGTTCTTGAAGACATGCTTTGCATGTATGTGATGGACAAGCCAACCAAGTGGGAATATTACTTACACTTGGTAGAGTTTGCTTATAACAATGGACATCATGAATCCTTAGGGATGAGTCTGTAGGAAGATTTGTATGGAAGAAGGTGTAGAACACCAGTGACTTGGGATAACCCAATGAACAAGGTTGTGCTTGGTACTGAATTGCTCAAAGAAATGGAGTAGGAGGTTGTAAAGATCAGGCAGAATCTGAAAGCAACACAAGATAGACATAAAATCTATGCAGATAAGCATAGGGTGAACAGGGATTTCAGTTTTGGGGATCATGTTTACCTTAGAGTGAGGGCAAAGAAGAGTTCCTTGAAGCTTGGAAGTTGTGCCAAGATATCACCAAGATATTGTGGGTCGTTTGAAGTGCTTGAAAGAATAGAGCCAGTTGCATATAGACTTGCATTGCCTGCTAGCACTAGAGCTCATAATGTTTTTTATGTTTCTTTGCTTAAGAAATATGTACATGATCCTAACCATGTGATACATTGGGATGTGATTCAAGTGGAACCCGAGGGAGAGTTCCAAATCGATCCAATGCACATCCTCGACAGGAAGGTCACAATGCTCTGGAACTGAGCCATAGGGTAGGTAAAGGTGTAATCGGAGCACTACGAGCCTCAAAAGGCTATGTGGGAGATGTAGGATGCCATGCAATTGGCACATCCATTTTTGTTTAATTATGCAGAACACTGAGGCAGTACCTGTGTAGCATTTTATTCAAATTTTGTAAAGCACTAAGGACAGTTCTATTGAAGGGGGAGGGGAATGTAACACCCTGGTTTTGACCCCCTTTACATTAAATGTATATGATGTATATATTGTAATTAATCGTGGTGTGGAGCTAAAGGAAAAATACCCACCATCTATTTGGTCATTTTATGTTTCGGTGATTGAAATCGTTGCCTATGGTATATTGTGTTGTCCGACACATTATAATTTTGGCATCATGTAAATATGCATTTTAATTGAAAATAAACCCCAACTAGCTATGTCAATGGAACCATGATGAAAAGGGCATGATTTTCTGAAGGATAAGGAGGGGGAATTATTAAACCTTGAGCCAATAGGGAAAATCCAAGTGTCATCTGTTAAACCCATTTAGTTATCACCCACCCTTTTAACTTACTTACCTTTCCTTGTCTCATCCAACTACTAGATTAAAACCTCTGATGTTAGTTGGGAAGTTATTGCTGGGCAGTGGTGTGTGGTAGGACTGTCAGTCCTTGGCCACATGCACACTCCACCAGCAGACTCTTTCACCCTCATGTGGGCATTCTTGCACTCTCTCCCATCTTCACATAGAGACAGTCATTGTTCTCCTCATGTACATGCTTAGCCTTTTTACTCACACAGCGAGATGGGAGAGTGGCCTCACGAGCACGATTTTTGTTGTGTGTGTGATTTTCATGGTTGGGGAATTTTGCTATGGGTATTTCTCTTCATTGTGGGTCTGAATGTGTGAATTCACCTCCACCTGGGTTGTTTTTCCTTCCTCACACAACTGAGAAATCGATTGCCGTTGGTTCCCCGTGATTTTGGTTTGCTATGGGTTCATTTACATTTTTGGGTTGTCGTGGGTTCTTAGTGAGTTGTTTTGGTAACGATGGGGCCAAGAATGACTCAGGAGTTGAATTTCCCAGTCAGGGTTGTGTATTACCTAAATTGTCACCTTAATTGTTTTGTGGTGTTTGATTTTCTTCCCCAGAGTTGTGAATCGCTTGCCTTGCTATGTGTATGCAGTGGTTGGTCTTTGGACTGTGTTGGAGTGAGAATGAAGGCTTGGTATGCTTGATAAACCTGGTGTGTTTGGGAGCCACATAGACAGAGATAGAGGGCTATATTTCTTCTCCACAACCATTGAATAGCATTGGAAGGGAAGCCAGGTCCTGAGGGACTGTGTAGCAGAGAAGGGACTGATTCCTTGTGTTGGGTGTATGTGGGTGTCCTAGAAGTTAGGCTAGTTCTGGTATAGGTGTCCTTAGCTCTTCAGTGAGGCCACTATATTAGAATTCATCTTTTCCTAGCTCCCTGATGGTATGATAAACCCAACTATGTTGGCTTGGATTATTTATGTACCTCTAGCTATGTGTGAGCCTACTTAGTTCCTTATTCCTTGGGGAATCATGCCCAGCTTAGGGGTGGCAGTGTTGCGGAGAGACTAAAGAGCACACTGGCTTATGGTTGGGTGGAACATTG
Organism: Pseudotsuga menziesii; assembly: GCA_001517045.1. Lineage (NCBI taxonomy): Eukaryota > Viridiplantae > Streptophyta > Pinopsida > Pinales > Pinaceae > Pseudotsuga > Pseudotsuga menziesii. The sequence goes on along the minus strand of LPNX010751860.1, from coordinate 423,696 downwards.
CAGTGACATAGCTGGTTACAAGAAATGTTCTTCATAAGATAAGTATTCTTGTGTTCAATCTCTGCAATCATATTTGATGTTTAATGAGTGATGAACATGTTGAATGCCTGATTGTATGTTTTGCTTCCACTATATTCTGAATAATTATGCATATCTACATGTTTTACTTCAAAGCATTTCAGTTTTTATGTATGTACATGTTCATGGGGCTAGTTTCCCGGATAGTTAATGGTATGGTAGTGTCCTCTTCGTCGGTTAGAGGTTCAGGGATGTTACAATTGAAATCCACCCAAACTTGTAAAATACCTATGGATTTGTATAATAAATCATGAAATGATAGGTTGAACAACTCTCTGTGCATGGGTTCAGAGGAATTCTGTCTTTTCCTACAGTAAAGCTATCCCATGGCCCACAACCCAACATTTTTTATAAAATACATATCGCATATGCAATATAACACATGTCCCGTTTAACTCATATGCATTATATTGCATACGTGTTATGGTTACAATGGGTTACCTCTAATGGTGTTTATATAAAATATGATTATCATATCGCATATGTGATATAGCGCACATGCGATATAACACATATGTGATATATTGCATATGTGATGTAGTGCATATGACATAGGAGAAATTAAAACATTACATTCATTAAGATAAAAGAGGGGGGATGTAGTCAAAGGAGGGAAAGAAAGGTGTAGACAGAATCATGGGAGGGACAAATGGGTAGGGGAGAGATATGAAAGGGGGAATGAAGGGAAGATAAATATAAGTGGGAGGAGGGGTGGAGGGGGTAAGAGATATAGGGGGATGGGAGAGGGAGATATATAGTAGGGATGGATGATTGGGTGCAACAAATATATAGGATAATGGAGAGAGGAAAGATATAGCATAATGGATGGAGGGACAAATCAGGGGGTTTGTTAAAGAGTGAGAGGGAGGAGAGAGANATATATATATATATATATATATATATATATATAGAGAGAGAGAGAGAGAGAGAGAGAGAGAGAGAGGGTGTGTGGATGTGTTTGAGTAGGGTGTGGTGTTCCAATACCAAGAATTGTGTAATTTTGTTTGAGGGTGAAGTGTTGAGATACGGAAGGAGTGGGGAGAGAGGAAGAGAGGGAGGGAGGGGGATGTATGTGATCTATAGATAAAGGGGGGACGTTTGGTTATATAGGGAGAGAGGGTGTGGTTTTTCAAGACCAAGAGGTGGGCTGACGCACAATCATGTACTCCTTTAAAGACACTTTAGATGCCACATAATACTGGAATAAATGGAAAACTATGGCATTAGGTGACAATTAGGGGTACTTCCCTAACTTATTTGAAGATGAAGTAAAAAGAGAAAAGATAGGTAATTGAATCAGATTTCATAATATATAGCATTTATGTAGAGAAAATGTGTGTAAATGATTATAAAATTATTTTCTATCAAAGTCAGTTTTCAAATTTTCACCACATCTTAACATATATGTTTGTGTGGGTGCAGCAATATATGATGTAAATGATGTCAATTTGGGATAAAATCTTGTAGACATATAATGGACATATGGACCTAGTGCATCACTATTTATTCAAAAAAATTCATGAATTATTATTATTATTATTATTTATTGAAGTCACAAAATCTTGAAAATAAAACATGATGTGTGGGTGCAAAACTTTAGGGGCAAAAATTAATGAAATCCTTTATTTCTAAATATAATACCATAGATATTGATCTCGTCTAGTGCACCATATAGTTTTATTGGGAAATGGTGATGGAAATCAAAAGTTATATAACAAACAATCAATTTTTTGAAAAACGATGTGTGTCATTTAGAAAAATAATTATAAATAAATAAAACATAGTTTTGAAGGAAAAAATTACATATTCAAAATCGTAAGTTCATACTCTACAATATTCTAGATTTTCATAAAAAAATATGGTTTACGTCATAGAAAAACACGCCATCTAAACTGAGCATATTGATAGAGTTCTAAAAGACAAGCAATAGCTCTGGTTTATTTGTCCTTGCCACTAGGTTTAGTAATTCAAACCTATTTTCGAACATAATGCCAAACCTGATTCCCACTGATTTTTTAAATTTTAAAATAATGAAAATGTGTTATAATGCATATGCATTATAGCTTATTCATATCGCATATGTGATATAATGCATATACAATATGATAAAGCTATAACGCATATACTTTTTTTCTTAACTAATTTGCTACGAGAGTAAAAAAGAGTAATGGCATCCTTATCCCATTATAATACCATTTAGAAAACACTATGATGGACAAAAATAATTCCTTTTTTTAACGATGAATGAAGCCATGGGCTGTGCATCCAAGCAAATAGGGAGGTGAATGAAGCCATGGGATGTGCATCCAAAAAAATAGGGCAATGAACGAAGCCATGGGCTATGCATCTAAGAAAACAATAATTCCTCTAATCCTTCGATCTATTCAAATTCAAGGAAAAATTTGGAACATTAATAGAGATATTGAAGATTGATTTATGTAGGTTCTCAAAGGACATTATAAAATCACAATAATTATTGTTTGGTATCTCTTTTGGATGTAAAAAATCCAGAACGAGTACCGATGGATCAACATAGCCTCTCACTACAAACTGCTAGTGATGATTCATCGATAGGTGAATTTAATCAACATTGTTATAGTTATCATGTTCTTTTAATTGCCATCATGTTCTTTTAATCCTTTATTAAGTATTTTCGGTTCTTTTAGTCTTTGATTAAGGATGGATGGCCAAAATTCAATCAAATGGCATATATATCTTAACAAGATTTATCATCCACCATGTATAGAGACAAAGTTTCAAATTCATCCTCATCATAATCATAGTCATCATCATTTTCCTCATCATCATCACCATCATTGTTCATCATCATCATCATCACCATCATCATCATCATTATCATCATCATCCTCATCATTATCATCCTCCTCCTCTTCCTCCTCATCATCATCATCACCATCATCCTCCATCATCATCATCGTCCTCATCATCATCACCACCACCATCATCATCCTCATCGTCACCATCATCATCATCATCATCATCATCATCATCATCACCATCCTCATCATCATCATCCTCATCCTCATCATCATCATCATCAACCTCATCATCATCATCATCACCACCACCCTCATCCTCATCATCATCACCATCATCATCACCATCATCATCATCCTCATTATCATCATCATCATCATCACCACCATCATCCTCATCATTGTCATCATTGTCATCATCATCATCATCATCACCCTCATCCTCATCATCATCATCATAGTCATCCTCCTCTTCCTCCTCCTCCTCATCATCATTGTTCATCATTGTCATCGCCATCATCATCATAATCATAACCATCATCATCATCATCCTCATCGTCACCATTTTCATCATCTTCATCATCATCACCAACCTCATCATCATCCTCATCCTCATCCTCATCCTCATCCTCATCATCACCCTCATCCTCATCATCATCATCATGGTCATCATCATCATCATCATCATCATCATCATCATCACCATCATCCTCATCATCGTCCTCCTCATCATCACCATCATTGTTCATCATCATCTTCATTGTCATCATCATCATCATCATCCTCATCCTCATCACCATCATCATCACCACCCTCATCCTCATCATCATCATCATCATCATCACCATCATCATCATCCTCATCATCATCACCATCATCATCACCACCCTCATCCTCATCCTCATCGTCATTGTCATCATCATCATCATCATCGTAGTCATCATCCTCCTCATCATCACCATCATTGTTCATCATCATCGTCATCGTCATCATCATCATCATCATTGTCGTCTTCCTCATCATCATAGTCATCATCACCACCCTCATCCTCATCATCATCATCCTCCTCCTCCTCCTCCTCCTACTCCTCATCATCATCCTCATCCTCATCCTCCTCATCCTCCTCATCACCCTCATCCTCATCATCTTCATCATGGTCATCATCATCATCATCATCATCATGCTCATCCTCATCATCATCATGAAGGTCATAATCCTCCTCCTCCTCCTCCTCCTCCTCCTCCTCATCATCATCATAATCATCCTCATCATCATCATCGTCATCATCATCACCATCATCCTCCATCATCATCATCATCATTGGTCATTGTCATCGTCATCATCGTCATCGTCATCGTCATCATCATCACCATCATCATCCTCATCGTCACCATCATCATCATCATCACCATCATCATCATCACCATCCTCATCCTCATCATCATCATCATCATCAACATCATCATCCTTATCCTCATCCTCATCATCATCATCCTCAACCTCATCATCATCATCATCATCATCACCACCCTCATCCTCATCATCATCACCATCATCATCACCATCCTCATCATCTCATCATCATTATCATCACCACCACCCTCATCCTCATCATCATCATCATTGTCATCATCATCCTCATCATCAACCTCATCCTCATCATCATCGTCATAGTCATCATCCTCCTCCTCCTTATCATCAACTTCATTGTTCATCATCACCGTCATTATCATCGTCATCATCATCACCATCATCATCCTCATCGTCAGCATCATCATCATTGTCATCATCATCACCATCCTCATCATCCTCATCATCATCCTCATTCTCATCCTCATCCTCATCCTCATCATCATCGTCATCACCCTCATCCTCATTATCATCATCATCATCATCATCATCATCATCACCCTCATCCTCATCATCATCATCATGGTCATCATCATCATCACCCTTGTGCTCATCATCATCATCATAGTCATCATCCTCGTCCTCATCACCATCATTGTTCATCATCATCTTCATCCTCACCCTCATCCTCATCCTCCTCCTCCTCCTCCTCATCATCACCCTCATCCTCACCCTCATCCTCATCATCATCATCATGGTCATCATCATCATCATCATCATCATCATCATCATCGTCATTGTAACATTCCTGACCCTCCGACTGACGAAGAGGATGCTACCATCACATTAACCATCCGGGCAAAACCGCCCCTATGAACATGAAAATACATAAAACCAAAATGCTTGAACATAAAACATGCTAAGATGCATAATCATTCACATACACAATGGGAGAAAACATACATTCATTCATTCAACATGTCCATCATCATAATTCATTAACAATAAATATGATTGCAAAACAGATTAGTCAAGTATACTTATCTTATGAGAATTGTCCTGCAACTAGCTACGTTGCTGCAACATTCCACCCAACGATAGGCTAGCGTGCTCCTTAATCTCTTAGCATCACTGCCACCCCTGTGTCGGGCATGATTCCCCAAGAAATAAGGAACAAGCAGGCTTACAGATAGCCAAGGATGCACAGATCAGACAAGCCAACACAGTTGGGTTTATCAGGTCATCAAGGAGCTGGGAAAGGCTAAATGCTAAGATGGTGAGTTCATTATAAAGCTAGGGACACCTACACCAAAACTAGCTTGACTTCTAAGACACCCACACACACCCAACACAAGGAATCCGTCCCTTCTCTGCTACATAGTCCCTCAGGCCCTGAATTCCCTTCCAGTGCTATTCATGGGTTCTGGAGAAGAAAGCCAGCCCTCTAGATCTGTCTGTGTGGTTCCCAAACACACTAGGTTTATCAAGCAAACCAAGCCCTCATCCCTACTCCAACACAGTTCGAAGACCAACCACTCCATACATGCATCCAACCAAGCGATTCATAGCTTGGAGAAGGAAATCAATTTTTGGGTCGTTCTTGGCCCTATCGTGGTCAAAACGACTCCATAACAACCTACAACAGCTCCAAAACATAACGGAACCATAGCCACGAACAATGTGGGGAAAACCACCACCCCTGGCTATTACGGAGAGAAATTCCTATGGCTTGGGGTACCACAATAGACAGCTTGACTCCAGAAATCAATCTTTTCCAATATGCAATAGAAAGTAAATGTCTAACCACTAGTGGAAAATGTGAAATTAGTGACCAAAAAAATGACCAAAATCCGCATATCAATGACCACTTTTGGTTTGGCGATCGTTGGTGGCTAATTTGCGGTCTTTTATTACGCGACCAAAATTGGTCATTTTTACTTTGGTCATTTATAGCTTGACAGTTAGTCATTTATTTGGTCATATATTTGGTCATTAATTTGGTCATATATTTGAATCAATGACCAAATATATGACCACATTTATAACCAAATTAATGACCACATCACAAACTAGAATATGACCAGATTTGGTCACGTAATAAAAGACTGTAAATTAGCCACCAAAAACTGTTTTTTGGTCATTGATATGCAAATTTTGGTCTTTTTTTGGTCATTTATATTTCATCGTTTGGTCATGTATATCTCAATTTGTGGTCATTTTATATGTGAATTTTGGTCATTAATCTCATTTATTGGTCACTAATTTAGTCATTTTTAGTTGTTTTATGTGTGGTTACTATATTTTTGTAGTCTTAATAGTGTCCATTATTAATCAATATAAATTTTTGATATGATATTATGTCTAAATTAAAAAAAAAATCATACATTATTTATCATCATCTAATATACATGTGAATTATGCAATGTCACATTAATTAGTTATTTACAACACTTACAAATAATATAAAGTACAACATATAAGTTTTAAATCGCACACATTATATTATATAAAATGTCAAGTATTACAATAAATATGATTTTTCTCAAAAACTATCTCCATATAACTTTATATGAAAATCATATAGTACATCAATGACTTTTCAAAATATTACAATGGTTAAACCAGTCCACTTGTACTTGGCTGCTAAGCCATATTTAGATCCTGCGATAGCTTCAAAACCATACTTGAAAGCTTGAAACCTTCACTAACAGGATTTTTCATACTCAATGGAAAAGCCTCAGCAACAGGCTCTTCATACTCAATGGCCCACTTTCTGAGCTTTCTATCTGCGCACATGCTTCTGTATCCACA
>LPNX010751860.1:379677-402529 GCA_001517045.1 Pseudotsuga menziesii | reverse complement strand
TTCTGCTTCTTATGGAATGGAGTCATGCTTCCGCCTGCTACTGCTGCTTACTCAATGCTGCTTATGGAAGCATGATCGGAAGATAAATGAAATATGCCTGGCAATAGAGAATTTCAAGAATTACCTGACAAGCTGAAGACATGTGTCTATTTATCAATAGAAAATTAAAAAAAACTCTGGTGAAAAAATATTGAGGGTTTTCATTAATGGATAGCACCTTTTCCTGTATCAAGATCTGAAGAGGACAATGGTTTTAATGGACTTTTTCTTCTCCCATCAATTAAAACTTAAAACTAGAAGAATAATTCACACTTACAACCTCAACTGAAAGAGATACATTTTCCCACCAAAATTTTTCAATGGACATATCTTTTTAATATCTTAGTTTTTGTATTTTGTATAATTATTTTTTTAAGATTATTCATTATATTTTAATTAATATTGTATATTACAAAAGAAATTAATGTTATATACCTATTATATACTATAATTTATATGTATGATAGTTATAATTACATATATTTTAAATAATATTTAATTATATCATATTATATGAATTAATATTATATATATAAATTAATATAAAACTATATATTACACTCGGTACAAAATGATCAAGTTAATCAACGACTCTAAAACCTTATTTTTGTTAATTATAATCCTTACATTATAATTATTATAATAACCATTAATCACCCTTATTATATTTATCATATATATTTTTAATAATTTATGTTATTATATGGTTGGAAAAGTTTTTTTGGACATAATATTCAATTTTCATTAATTTGTAAATAGTAAATCAATTATTAAATTGATTTTTTAATATTGATATAATTAGTATCAATAAAGTTTTTGTAATTATTTTATTATTTTTTAGATCTTGTACATTTTTTAATTGGAGGTATGAAAATTTTCAAGAACAGGAATATGGTGTTCCTCTATTATTAAAGATCATGATAAAAAACATGACCAACGCTATGAAAATTTTCAAACGTCATTAGAAAAAATATGGCGTTACTATTGTTATGTTCTAAAGCATAGTTCAAAAGACCTTATGGCATAGCATATACAGAATCCAAATCTAGAGTGTAGCTTAGATAGCTATAGAAATACAAATATCAATAGAGAACATGTAGCGTTTGACATATATAATAACCTGAAATATATATTTATAATTGATATATTATATTCAACCAATTATTTTTATTTTATATGTATTTGGTCAATTCATGTTGAGTTGTGATACTACATTAATTTACTAGATTCTAACACTGTAGATGGATTCAGAGACCCATTTCCATCTGCAGTGTTAGAATTTAGTAAAATGTACAAATTAATTGTGAAATTTGTAATTTTTTCCATTGCTAGAGTAACACAATTAAAAATGACCAAATAAATGACCAATTGCAATCTGGTCATTTGTAGTCTAGATATCCCGTGACCAAATTTGGTCATTTATCTTGGTCATTTTTAGTTGGTTTTTATCCCGTGACCAAAAGTGGTCATTTATCTTGGTCGTTTTTAGTTAGCTCACTTAGAATTATCATTTTTGGTCATTTATCCCTTTAAAAAAACTGTGGTGACCAAAATTTTTGGTCTCGTGGTCACTAATCTCTCATTTTCCACTAGTGAACACTAAAGGATCAAACCTCGTACCTTATTCCAGACGGTTGAAGTAGATCCCCGTTGAGCTTTCCAACTTTACCTTGAATTGATAAATTACTTCCTCAACAACAAGTAAACAATACAAGCATACTATATATCATGGTGTTAGATCTATTCTAGCATATATAATCAATAATGTATAATCATTTGAAATAATCCCATGGACAAAATATTCATTCAAACACACATTATTGGACAGGAAAAGATATTTCTATTAATATAAATCAAAGATTACAATAGATACAACCTTTGATGGCACGTCTGCGAATCAGAGAAATTGAATCCCCCACTTGGGCCTCCACCACCTCAATCCTCCATCTCTCGATAGCAAGCTCACAAGCAAAAGGAAAGCTTGGGAAGAACAAAAAGTGCTCCAAGGGACAAAGGGATGCAGACTCAAGCATAAGTTCCAGCAACAATGGACTATAGATTCTTTTCTCTTAATTCTTTCATATGCCTTCAATGTACCATAGATTTCCTTATACTGTTTTTCAAAGGGGTAATGAAAGGTTGAATCCGAGCGATCTCAAGGCATAGGGAAGACTAGGATTCAAATGAGTCGGATCCATGTCAAGGAAAACTCCAAAAGGATCTGGATTTTTGTACACATCCCAATGTACGCAGTTTTAGTGGTCAAACCCACGTATATACGTGCTTATAGGTTTAAAAGTCACGTGTATCATTTTTCACATGTTTTTAGGGATGATCAAGGAAACATCAAAAGACAAAAAATGGTCCAAGGGTTATAAGGAGTCTACAGGAGGACAGGGGAAGGCCATACAAAGTGTGATTCACTTGCACTGGTAAAATCAGCTATAACAGATGCCCCCTAATGTGTGAGGTCAGAGGTGTCATATGATGGCTGAAATACACTATAAGTCCATCCCATAAGTGGTGTGATGAAGGATCCCAAATGGAAGACCATCCACCTAATCAGCATAGTACAATAATACAACTCTGCACATAACTGCAAATACATATAGCAGTCCCGGATACATAAGAGTACAATGGCCATGAATAGGCATGATACAAGATATCACATAAGTGGTCATCGCCACGTACAATATACATAGATCAGACTCTCCATGATGAAGATATACAAAGGACCGTGATCTCCATAATGGATGAAGATATATAACAGATCAAGATCACCATAATGGATGGAAATGTCTAACATATACTGGAATCAAGTCACGAGAGCTGAAATCTCATGAACAATGGCATGATCAAGGAGGTAGCATATAAGAGATGCTACCAATCTGGAAAGTCTTTTACACAAACCACTACAACTACATGTCCTACTATGTGAATAGAGGTGTCGAGGTTGAACATAGTAGTCCATCATCTGATTACCGATAATTGATGTATATCGTTAACAGATGCGAGATCACCCACCGATAATGAAAATGGGAATAAATGATCTGAAGTCGATGGGATGAAATCCATTGGAAGGAGGGAATTAAGGAATCCCCCATCATCCCACACAAGGTACTCAGCAAAACTGTATAATGTGGAAGGACTCAATCATAAGGTGCACGAACCAGTAACTGTATAGGGAATGGCTGACATGCAAAGTCAAGATAACTGAGGAATGGCCGACTCAGGATTCAACTTCCTTGAAACAAGAGCATAATGGCATATGGTGACTGAATAGAGGAAGCATAGACTCGATATACAAACTGGGACATCTCTGTGACATAGAAGGCATCGATAGAGGCTCCATAGGGACTGGAATCTTAACCATTCGGTCGAGATAAACTCAGATAAATGAGTACAGCTCCTAAATTCAACTATAACCCAACCAATGGATGTGATATATAGTGATCAGTTCGAAGGCGACACGACTCGACAACTTCCACAGATAACATCTTTCCTTGTCCGGATTGTCGGTTTTTTTAATTTTTTGGACTTTTTCGATTATTTAAAAAGCTTGACAAAGAATAAAATTGCTTTATAGTTACAGAATAGGAGGAGACGAGTGTCATAAGAGCAAACAAACTAGTTCCAAGTAGTGGAACATACATACGCTCAATTTAAGGATACATGTGTAGGATATTGACACTCAGGGCAAAATCCCCTCCCGGTAAAAAGGGAAACAAGCTACAAAGGATATAAAAAATGGCTCTGCATGGCTAGACATGAGACAATATCGGGCTATATGGCTGAAATGCAATGTCAGGGGAGCCGGCATAAAGCTCAATAAGGTAGGAAAAGCTCATGAAAATGCATTCACAACTTGACATGAGGGAGTCCTAAGGGAAATAGGCCAGCAAAAGATCAAGAGGAGTATGAGGCTCTTGCAAAATGTCATGGAAATACTATACAATGGACTCCCACACCCTAAAGGAGAAAACGTTAGCATGGGAACCAAATGAAAATAAGGTGCTAACTAGGGTACCCATGTAAGGTGAAGCTCTACCACTCATATCATGCCACTTCTAAAGCAGCAAGAAGGTTCCGTGACATAATAGAGTGGGTTCGTACCTAAGGTTATGATGAAATGGTCATAATGTCATGAAAAATGCAAATGATAATGAAACCTAACCTATATGCCAGTTTAGATATGATACCTGAGATCAGCATGAGCGGGTCAATCCAACAGCTGAAACGACACTGAAAATGGTCATCTACATCATGAATTGTGTCAAAAACGGTCCAAAATGGTTAGAAAATGTCGAAACTATAGGAAAGGGGGTAAAAATTTTCAAATATTTGAAAATTTTATATAAATAGTAAACAATTCAAAATATTATAAAACATTTGAAACTTTTACCCATTTGAGCTCAGATTTTTAATAGTGAATTCCAAGAGATCCAGCCGACGGAATCCACTACCGTTTCTTCCAAGTATTTACCCATGCTCTTCGCTTTCATCTTGATGCAATTTTTATCAGATTCAATGGTCAATTAAGCTTTCTAGGCCAAGCTAAAATGGGCACTGCAGCTCATGTGTAAATTAAGGTTTTTTCCACATATAGGGCTGGATATAAGCAAAAAATGCCCCCAAACCCGCGTACATACATGGATATTTTGAAAACGGTCGCATATGAGGCCACGCATAAGGTTTTTTCAATAATATAATGGGAAAATTGGCAATTTCTTGTGCAGGATGGTCCTAGAGTGGAGAGAGCGTGAACATGGTGAAGTAGAGGAAGTAGTAAGGACCGATCTAATGGCTCAGCAAGCTCTACGTGCATGTGGACTCTACAAGTTTTGGTGTCTTGGTGGTTTGAGGGCCAAACAAATACTATTACAGATGCTGGTGGATTACTGGGATCTAGACTTGGAGTCCTTCCAAATAGATGGGATGTCCCTCACTATAGAGGTGGAGGACATATACTTCATTATTGGGATTTCTAGATAAGGAGAAGTAGTGAACCTTCATTCTCATGGTGGGCCAGGAGGTGGCCTGACTATCGACGAGTACATTGTGGTGTACTGCTATCCAGACACAGAGAAGGTGGGGAGTCAGGTCCCTACCAACACTATACAAGTGCTGGGCCAAAAGGCCATACTATTGACATTGGGCAGGATAGAAGGCTTAGCATCACTCCACCAGGCCTCGCGGCCTCTGATGTTCTATGCAGTGGAGTGCATGAGACCCATGATTTATGACTGGAGCACTACACTACTGAGCAACATGAAACATCATCTCAGTGACTGTAAGGCAAACATAGTGCAGAAATTCAGGTTCAACAGTATACTAAGCACATTTTTCTTCGAGCGTGTTCTAGGATTGAGCCCCAGAGTGGACGTTCCTCTTCACCAGGTTCGAGATTCGGCCCAACGGCATTGGGAAGATGCGATGCACAGACTGGGGGGTGGTAGGGTGGTCAACCCCTATCCAGCTAACTTATTTTCGTGGTGGCGACGATAGATAGTTTCCATCGATGACTACCCCTATGTGGGGATAGATTTTCGGGGGGGACCCAGACTTTTCGTTCCCACCAGGATTGGCATATGGCAATATAGGTAATGAATCTTGACCCTCTCTTTTAAAATTTTTTTGAGTTATTTAATTTTTTTTTGTTTTCTGATTATATGGAATCAAAAGACATATTTTTGCATGAGAATACATAGTGACATCTACCATTTTGTGTGCAGATGTGGGACCACGGCGGCCAGAAGGATTCCCTCATCATAGACAGAGGGGAAGAGGAGACGATATCACGGGTGTGGATGTGGAGCGGACACTCCAGAGCAATCATACCAATTTTTTGAGGTTGACACATAGGGTTCCCATGGAGCAAGTCAAGGAATTTCCTGAGGCTATGCAGTTCCAAGTGGTGGGTGTACCACATGCATGGGTGCAATTATTCCAATGGCTAGCTAGAGCCGTAGTGACCTTCCATTATCACAACCCTCCTCCTCCTCCACAGGATTAGATACATGGGAGTCTATACATTTTGTATTACTATGTATTATCTGTTGGTGGCTCGAGAGCCCCAATTTTGTATCATGACACTATGTACTATCACATTTTGGATGTTTATATTAAAAGTTTTATGGTGATTGGTTTATTTATTTACATGTGTAAAAATTGTGTTTGTGATGAATTTACTGTGAATGAAACAAATGCCAATCTAACATGTAGTTACAATATGAGTCAGCAACTTGATTATTAATTCTTGGAATGTGTATATATGTTATATTGTCAAATTGTCGTTCTAATAATCTCACACGTAAGAATCTTCTTAAAAATGTTAGATCTCTAACATGGTACAAACCATTAAGTTGTGACACTACTAACTCTGAATCAAGATGTACCTCAAGAGAGAGAATGCCATGTGAAATGGCATCCTGTAGAAGCTCAATAATGGCACTATATTCAGCAACATTGTTGGAAGATGGCCATAGACATACGCCTCCTGAAGATAGTACCTAACCCATAGGAGTATAAATCACCCAACCAGTAGAGGTTGAGTGTTGAGTGTGACGGCTCGCACCATCCACGAATCCTATGTAGGTGGAAGATTCCATTGACATCTGCCAAAAGAAATGGAAACTAATCACAAAACTGATCATGATAAGAAAAAGACCTAACTATGCAAAATTGTACACTAATATACAATAAGTAGCATTGGCTGAAAATCATGCATAGTACTTCTTGAGATAGAGCCCATTTCTAGGCTCTGCTAAGGATGTTCCCTCAGAATCCACTAAGTCATAAGCACCCTTCTCTAACACACATTTGACCACATAAGGACCCCGCCACATAGGATTAAATTTTCCTGCCCCCAAGGGTTCTTTCGATTGATCCCACAAAAGGACCAAGTCTCCCTCACTAAACCTCCTTGGATAGACAGACTTATCGTACTTGACCTTTACGCGACGTTTATTGACTTCTAGAGCCACCAAGGCATCCCAACGCTGCTCATCAAGTTGCTCAAGGTGGACCAAATGCCCCTCCAATGGTGAAGTGTCTGGTAAGAGTTCTACAGCTAGCTTCAAAGAAGGAATCTCACATTCAACTGGAAATATTGACTCCACTCCATGTACAAGTTGATATGGAGAAAAACTAGCGGCAATCTTAACAGCGGTTCGATATGCCCACAAAGTAGTATATAACATGATGTGCCAATTATTCTTGCTTTGTGTGATAGTTCATTAGAGAATGGATTTGAGTGATTTATTCACTACTTCTATCTGTCCATTCACTTGAGGGTAGTAAGAGGAGGAATTCTCTTGCTTGTACCCTAACGTGGATGTCAACTCTTCCATCATACGGTTCTAAAAGTGTGAGCCATGGTCAATGACAAGCTCTTTTAGAATCCTGAACTGAGTAATAATTTGGTTGAATATGACATGGACAGTTGTCTCACCATCGGATTTTACTGTAGGCATAGCCTCATCCCATTTCGTGAAGTAATCAACAACCACTATAATGTGATGGTGCCCCCTAATCGAAGCTAGGTTGCAATCCATAAAATAGAGCCCCCACTTAGTGAAGGGACCGACGGTGATAATGGGATGTAACGGGGCAGGTTTCGAGTGCATATTATGTGCGAACACCTGGCAAGGGTGGCACCTCTTGACCACATCAACACAATCCTTAAAGATCAACGGCCAGAAATAACCCGCTCTTTAGATCTTTTGAGCTATAGAAATCCCAGATAGATGACCGCCACATGCCCCTCCATGGCAATCATTCAGCACTACCTCATTCTCTTCATGAGTTAAACAATGTCGTAAAATGAAATCTACCCCATGATGGTACAAAGTGTTATCCACTATGAGGTAGTTCTTCGAGACGTGACGTAATTGTCATCGTTCATCTCGTGAGAGGTGAGTAGGGGTCTTCAATGTTTGTAAATATATTATGATATCCCCATACCATGGGTCTAAAGTTGAGATTAAGAAGATGTGTTCATAGAAAAATGTATCTTCACAAACCAACTCCTCGTCCTCACTTGGGAAATCGGATATAAGCTCTGCAAAAATTAAAGACTTCTTTGATTTTTCCAAAACAAATTTGAGATCAAATTCTTGCAGAATGACAATCCATTTATTATATTTTCCCCCAATCATCCTTCTAGTGAGGACGAATTGAAACGGATTGACATGGGCTACAACCAAGGTTTGGCGAAGGAGAATATAATGTCTCAACCGTTGAGCCGCATGTATGGTAGCTAAAACAAGCTTCTCGACATGAGAATAACGAATCTTGGTGTCAATAAGGTTCCAGCTCAGATAGTATATGACATGCTCTTGGAGCTCCTCATCCTCTTGAACCAAAACCATACCAATTGTCTCCATGGACGTGGCCACATATAATAGAGAATCACGGGTATAGTCTGGGGGACCAATCATCGGGGCCGATGCTAGGGCTCGCTTGAGTGCATCAAAGGACTCCTAGGATTTCTCATCCCAACAAAAGGGGGTGTCCTTCTAGTCAAATTGGCCTCTAGTCAAATTGGCAAAGTTGACAACAAATATTCGTAAGAAGTTTTCCATTCCTTGCAAACATTGAAGATGACGAATATTCTTCGGGGGAGACAACTAAAGTATTGCCTCAACCTTCAAAGGGTCGACTCTTATACCCTCTTTAGAAATAATGAATCCTAACAAACGACCTAAATTCACACAAAATATGCACTTATGAGGATTTAATCTAACCAAATAGTGCTGGCATCTTTCGAATACCAATCTCAAGTGATAGGGATGACACATTGTCATACGAGAATGAGCAGTAAGGTCATCAAAAAATACTTCGATAATTGACTTGAGATCATGGAAGATCAAGGTCATTTCCCATTGAAATGTAGCTCCGATGTTTTTAAGGCCAAAAGGCATTTTTCGATATGCAAAAGTTCCCCAAGGACAAATAAATGCAGTCTTATGTTGGTCCTTAGGTTTAATATGTATCTGATTATATCTGGAAAAACCATCCATGAAGGAAAAAACCTCGCTACCTGCACACTCATCCAAAATCTTATCAATAAATGGTGTGGGAAAATTGTCCTTAGGACAAGCACGATTCAAATCACGGAAATCAGTACATATATGGATCGCTTCCTACTTCTTATCTACCGGAATGGGGTTTGAAATCCGCTATGTCAAGGGAATGGGATAGATGAAACCAGCTTTCAATGGCTTCTCTATATCTGTCTTAATCACGGGTGCTTTCCTAGGATTCACCACCAACAAGCATTGTCAAATAGGCTTAGCATTGGGGTAAGTATTAATCTCATGCTCGACAATACGAGGGTCGATACCTGACATTTTGTCATAAGACCAAGCAAAAATATCATGGAATTCTTTAAATAGCTCGGTGTATTATAGAATATCAGCATGGGAACATTCTGCCCCAATATAGACATTGTCTACTCTGCCAAGATCGTGAGAGATGTTGATAGGAATTGTTGAAGATATGTTAGCCATGTTTCCATCAGCCATCTGACCAGGAGAGCTTAATGGAACCATAGGACTACCAACTCTCTCACTAAGAACCACCCTAAAATCCTCACGCTCCTAGCAGTCGAGCTTAGGAAGAAAGTAAGATCTATGATGGAGTTCTTCCCATGGTGGCTCAACTCCTGACATAGCCTCAATAATCACTTCATCTGAAGGGAAAACTATATCAAGGCAGTCATGCGCATGAGAATACCATACTTCCCATGTCGACAACACATAAGGGTCCTCCTCCTCCCTTCGCGAAGAGTAAGGACTAGGCTCTGCAAAACACTTGAGATTAGCTTAATAGGCTATCATAGTTGTGAGCAACGACACGTCCGTCATGATGGGCTGACTCAGAGTACTCAGTGTAGGAAGAATCCAAGGATATTTCATATGACTCATGCAAAAAGACACCGATCTCATAGATGTTGAAGCCTCACCGGAACTAGACCCTATCATAAGGATCAGTGCAGGACAACTAAATCTTCCCATGAGGAATGGATACATGCCTACACCCACACTCCCAGTTGTTGATTGAGAGTGTTCAATGATCGAGATCGAAGCTCTCGAAGATGCATTAACAGACGGATTCTTGAATCTCATTTGATCAATCATTACAATCTTCCTGTTATGTGGAAAGCATACAATGTAGAACAAGGAAGAAGCAACAGCTTGCATACTGTAGATCCAATTCCTACCCAGCAAGAGATTGTAGTCAAGGGGTGCATCAACCACCTCGACCTCTATAGCAACGGTCTTCCCTCCCAAACGGAATTCAAGGGAAGGAAGTATGCCGTGCGGTCTAAAATATCTCCCATCAAATGCAGTTAACATGGTCACTGATTTAGATAGCTTAGGGGAACCCAAACCCTTCCAACACGATAAAGACATCACAAAAGCAGCAGCACCTTCGTCAATCATGGTGCACTTGATGGTCATATTAAGAGACTCTACGTGAATCAAAAGAGACACATAGTAAGGCAAGTGAGGCTGAAGTCCTACCGTTTCAAATTTTATCATGGAGGAAGAATCATCATCATTCACACCAATGGCAGAAAGCAACGCCTTCCTTTGCGAAGGACAACTCTGAAGCACTTCCAATGCAGACATTGTACAAGGAGTATGGCCCAAATCCTCAACAACTGAATAGTTCTAGGTAGCTCGAAAATTTGAATTATGCCCTGAACGCTTAACGAATCCTTTAGGAATGCAAGGTATAGTTTTAGGTTTATCCATAGGTTTCTTAATATGCAAAGGGGACCCTGGTGGAGCAGGCTCTTTGACTGGGATGGGTTGTGACGAACCATAATCTTTCATGTGGGTCACAACTTTCACAGCACATACCATGTTAATGAAACCATGACCACTACCCTTCGGTGGATCTTGATCACCACCAGACTGTTCATGGGACCTCGAGTTCATATTTTTGATTGTGCGGTAAAGGGTTAGTTAGCACAACTGGGCCCTATGCCAAGAATCTAGAGGCTTCATCAATACGAGGGCACAAGTAAGTGAGGTGATCATCCTTACATAACTTGTAAGGGAACTTAACCTTATGTTTATCTTGCTTGTCCTCCCCAACATTCCAGTTGTTCTTGTCATTACTATTACCATTCTCATTTTTATTCCCACCCTTACGATTATTTTTACCCTTTTTTCTATTTTGTCCAGGCTACTGGTTACCCTTCTGGTTCGACGATTGCATTTAAAGTACACTCATCATTTGGGTGGGTTGAGATGAAGCTATAGCTTGTCCCGAAGTAGATTGCTTGATTTACAATTAACTGACTTGTTTTGCAACCGAATCCGGAGGTTTTTCACTTGCACAACCCACAATGCCATCGGCATGTGGTCCAGGTTTGACTTTGGGATCGAAACTAGAACGCGGAGCATTGGGAATAATCTCATATAACAAACTAAACTGAGCATAAATCAAGTCTAGTTACTGCGCTCTAAAAATCACTTGTTCCTCATTATGCACTCTAGATGTAGAAACATCCTTCGCTATATATGGAAATAACGACTTGAGGAACCATTCGAGGAGGAATTCCGGCGGTATAAAGGATTTAATTAACCTCTTATGTCTACACCACTCTTGAATATGATCCGAGATATGTGTGGCTTTATCTTTCCGAAATGTCAACAAGAGTTCAGTACCAACGTCATAACGCACTGGTAGCTGGAAGTGGTTAAGAAAAGTCATCGCAAGGTCATCGAATAAAGCGAAAGCTCCCCTAGGTAGCTATATATACCATTTCATGGCAGGCCCTGTAAGGGTGCATTGAAATAGACTTAAATGGATGGAGTCCAAATGTAAGGAATTTGAAGAGCATCATAGGTGAAATGTAGTAACGTGTTCACTCAGATCCTCTCCCGGTTTTCCCTCGATCTTAGGTATGTTTGAGGGAAGCTTAGTAGGGATAGTTGGCCAAGCCGGGTCATGAGCTACAGGAAGATTCATTGTCATGAGGAAAGGAAGCCTAGGATGATGAGGTCAATGGACCACTCCCTAATAGGTCTGATTCATATAGGTCTGATTACCACCATGGCCTTGGCCATAGTGCCCTCCTCCCATATTGTTGTAATGGATAATTCACCTAATAACCTAGGTTTGGGGGTTACCAACATACTATGACCTTGCAGACAAATTGATTATAAAAGTACAAATAGGAAATAGGGAAGTAGCAGGAACTTACTTGTAATCAATGAAGGTTGATCCAAGCTAACTTCTTCCTCTTTGTTTCACTTCTACAATCTCCAGGATAGTTCCTCCTTCAACCTGTTAACAAAAGATTCTTCCAATATACAGTATGATTCATATATAAAAATGTAGGTTAGGAAAAACACATATTATAATGAAATATAAATATTTACCAAGCCACAACATATAAAACACAATATGGAAAAAGTAATCTGCTTTATTAACAATAATAGAGGGAGTTTAGGTTACAACCCAATGTCTGAACAAGGGACTCCTCTGTCACCAAAGGACTCTGAGTTTCTCTGCTCCAAAGATTCTGTAGAAAATCCACCAGCATAACTTTGCTCTCCAAGTATGAATATCCAACACCCTCCCCAAGGCCTCTATTTATCTGAAGGAAATGAGGCAGTTCTCGAAGGTTAGGGAGGTTATAGCAGTTAATGGGATTAAAGTAAATGAAACAACTAATCTCCCATTAACTCGTGTTTTTAAAAACTAATTTTGAGGAAACCATGCACGGGTCCGTAGTAAAGCAACCCGTGCATGATGCGCGACTCTACACAAATGCAACCCATGCATAGATGCATGCGCGACCTGCTGAACATAATACTCGCGCATATGCGCAAGATGCCAATAGAGATAGTCGCGCATGCACTCAAAATCTCAAAATAGAAAAGTAACTAGCTGGGCATATAGGAAATGTATTTCATCATCAACCAAGGTATAATGAAACTAGGCAAACCTCAATCCATAAGTGTCCTTTTGTGTGCCGACCTGAGGGATGTCAGCACTCGGACGGAGAGGTGCCAATCAGCTGTATAACAGATGCCCCCTAATGTGTGAGGTCAGAGGGGAACGATGGCCGAAATACATTATAATGCTAACTATGGAGAAACTCACAAGTCCAGTGGAGCAAAAGGAGTACCTGAAACCAATACATAAGAATGTCATATACAAAGCTATATCTGAGGATGCTATGTTCAATTTACTGGAACACTAGCTCCTGTACAAGATAAGAGTACATCATATAATACGGGTAAAACCACGTATGTACAAAGGTGGATCAAAGCCACAATATAACAATGATGAGTCTTCAAAGATCTGGAAGCTGGATATAGAAACGGAACATAGTCTTGCGCAACTTAGTTCATAAGTGAGGAACTAAGGTCTTCATACAAGATCCCAAAAAACCAAGTACAATCCAAGCCATGTGAATAAGGGTAAGCTGAAGTCGAAAATGGAGAGGATTCAACAGTTTGGCAATCAATAGATGATAATTGACAACTAAAGCAAAGGAGTTCACCAAGGATGAAAGTGAATCCAGAGGTACTACCATCAAACTCTAAGTCTTCGCCATCAGGAAGTGCTGAAACTGAACCATACTGTGATAGGGAAGGCAATAGATCCTCCAACAGATCACAAGAATGACTAGGAACTGGGAAAAAGAAGGTAGACACAAGTAAAAGGATAACAGATATAACGGTGATTGGATCAGGTGATAAATCATATAGTGGGAAGAATCCTTGAACAGTGAGCACAACACAGAGATGACCCAAGGCAGCGTATAACAGATAGATAGGACAACTAGACTTATCTGTCATGTAGGAGACATGATCAGATTCCCCATGTATAAATGACAAGAGGAGGAGCAAAGACTCAAAGTGGTAGCTGAACACAGATGTACACTGAAACATGGATACCGGAAAACAAAGAGTGCTATGTTCAAGGATGACATGCTGCCATTACTGAAAACAAGAGAAAACTTCTTCCTTTCCTTCCCTGTTAAGTTTTAACGAGTCCAGGAAAGCCAACTCGGTTCCCTCTTCATTTTTTAACAAGCTTGAAAAGACGGGAAAATAATGCTTGATACACTGATCCGTGGATTTAACGAGCCTGAACTAGTACATGCTCGCTTGGTGCTTTCATATTTAGAGAGTCTGAAAACACCAAAGAAGACTCCAGGGGGGGCCTTTTTTCGTCCAATTTAGTCTCTTAAGGCCGAAAAAGTATAAAACAAACCTCAAAAGAACTCTCTTAACTTCCGAAGAAGAAAAGGTGAACCTTTTTCGTACTTAGTCAGGGAGGTCCGAAAAAGGTTAAATTACTACCTACCCAACGCTCCTTCCATAACAGCATAAATAGCTTGAGTTTTACGAGTGTGAAGGAAAGCAAGATCACTCGGAAAGATCCATTTGGTTACGAGAAATGGGGCTTACAACAATAAACTCGTTGCTTTGTTCTTTAGTGTTTAACGAGCATGACAAAGATACAAAGTACACTCGGAATCTTTTTCATGTTTGGGTCTAGAGCATGAAAAAGAAAAAGTAAGCTCAAACCGGGTGTTCCTTTTCCGTAAATTTAGTCCCTCAGGTCCGAAAAAGTGATAAACCTATACCTGAGAATACTCTTCTCGATTTCGAAGAAAAGAGAGTGATCCTTTCTCGTACTATTCTGCATCGGCCGAGAAAGAGATAACCTACCACCATGCGAATGCCCGTTCACATATTCTTAATGAGCTTGAACGGACGAGATAACTCGGCAGTCAAGTCTATTTTTAAGGAGTCAGACCTGGGCCTAAAGAAACTCCATAAGGTGAGGAGTCCTATAATGGGATAGCTTGTAAAGAGAGATTCATATGAAGCTCTATTTGGCGTGAAAAATAGCTATGAGTAAACCCCTAGGCCTGAAACAGTGACGGAATGAGTACCAAAGGATGGCAAAGGCATATAAGGATGATACTCATGAAATAGGGATCCTAGCCATGGAAGAACCATGGTAGAGACAAGGGACTAATGGTTTAGAGTACCATAGTCCGTGGCAAAATGTTGAATACTAAGGTTAATGTGGATGATAAGTTGCCAACATGTGTTGGAAAGAGCAAAAACCACCCTATAGAAGCATCAACACTTTGAAATAGTTAATAACCTGTTCCAAGGCACAAAAAGGGATGGTATTAATCAATTAAAGTTTCAAACTATAGAAAAAACCCACTTTGTGAAATAATTTTTCTATAAATAGATTGAAAAACAAAAAATTTCTTACCATTTCACTTTTTGGACCAAAAAGGAGCATTTTACCCTCTATCTTTGATTGCTCGTTGTGGACAATTGGACCGATGAAATTCAGATCCGTCAGTTGCAGGTAAATCTACACCCAGTGCTCATTAATTTCATCCAAACAAAATTTTAATTTGAAGGTTAATTCAATTTAATTCATCAGTTTAAAGGATGGCAGAATGCATGCGCGGGTTTCCACGCATGAAAGTCGCGCATACGCATTTCATGCGCGGGCTGCTGCATAAGGAAGCCACGCATGATGCGCGACCTGTCCCAATGGACAGTCGCGCATACTGTGCTAAAGATAAATGCTTTGAAAATGGTTCAAATTTTTTAAAATATTTTGATGAATTACTGAATTAAAATATGTATTTTTTGTCAGGACATCATGGTGCTGGAGTGGACGGAACGAGAACATGAGATTATGGACCTAGCGGCATTCCAAAGCCTGCCTACCATTCAAGCTTTATGGAATAGTGGGCTGTATAAGTTCTTTTGCACATCACCAATGCGGGCCAATGTCCGCATACTAGAGTTCTTGGTTAACTACTGGGATCATGACCTTGGGATGTTTAACATTGAGGGTGAGACTTTGGATATTACCACTCAGGATATCTATTTTATTACTAGATTATCACATCGGGGAGCCCCGGTGAACTTAGAGGGCACGGGCAGGAGTGGTGACCCTCTGAGTGTTCAGAATTATGTTGACATATTCTGCAGACCAAGGACACAGAAGAAGGGCAGTAGCATTCACATCGCAGACATACAGGACTTTACATTACAGGTATTGACCAGTACTGTGGTTAGACTTTCAGGGGCATCAGGACTACATCATGCCACCAGGACTCAGATGAGAGTGGCCGTTGATTGTTTCAGAGGCACCCTATATGACTGGTGCTCGGGAATTGCCCCTCTTATGAAGAGGCAATTATCCGATTGTAGGATAGGGAGATGGAAGAACTTCGGGTATGCTAGAATATTAGTTGCATTCTTCTTTGAGAGGGTGCCGGCTATGAGCCCTGCCATACCCTTAGAGATCAGACATCCACATCAGCCGAGACTGAGCAGGTGGGGTGACATCTTCCTCCGTTAGGGAGGAGGAGATGTAGTACAGAGTATGTATGACGACGATTTCTACACATGGTGGGAACGTCAAGTGCCTGCATTGGAGCAGTTCCCATATGCCGGATTAGATTTCCGAGGTGATCTAGACCTAGTTCTCCCTCCAGGAGGAGCATGGGGAGAGATGGGTAAGTCTTTTTAATTTTTATCATTATTAAATTTTTATAAATTTTTCAATACTATGATATATACATATGTACAATTCTGACCCTATTCATATGTCAAAATGCAGATATTGGACCGGTCCGCCCTGCAGGGCATCCACGTACCTTCGTACGTCCTGTGGCAGGAGGAGATCCTGGGCTAATCCAGGTACTCGAGGCAAAGCTGACTAGGCTTACCAAGCGGGTACCCACCATATGGATAGAGCATCTCCCTGCAGCCATGCAGGAGTTCGTCGTTGGGGTGCCCCCAGCCTGGCTACGTCTTTTCAGATGGGTAGCTAGGGCAGTAGTGGTCTACAGGGATGCGGTCAAGGTAGTTGCAGCCGAGGAGGCTGAGGAGGCCAGGGGGCGGAGGGATCACGGGGACCGGCCAGGTCCTAGTGGTCACGGCGGAC
Organism: Pseudotsuga menziesii; assembly: GCA_001517045.1. Lineage (NCBI taxonomy): Eukaryota > Viridiplantae > Streptophyta > Pinopsida > Pinales > Pinaceae > Pseudotsuga > Pseudotsuga menziesii. The sequence goes on along the minus strand of LPNX010751860.1, from coordinate 385,525 downwards.
AGTCATAGTTTTAGGGCATTTTGATGGACTACGATCAATATTTTGTATATGTTGGATATTTTGGGATCTACGGATCAGACTCGACCTATCTATTGTATGAACAGATATTTACATATATATATATATTGTGTTTGGTTGTCAGTATATTTACAAACGTTTTTGCTGTATAATTTTATTGAATGTGTGTGAGATGCCAGTCCAAAATATAGTTAGCATATGCATCAGATACTGAATTTTGGTTTCTTGGAATGTGATTAAAAGTAATAACTTCGAAATGTCTTTCCAATGAACGAATTCTCATGAACTGACGTAACAATGTAGAGTTTCGTACCTGGTAAGCTCGATTGAGCTGGGAAACAACCAATTGGGAATCCAAACGGACCTCAAGCTAGGTAATACCATGTGACAACACGTCCCATAAAAGCTCAATAACCGCCCTATATTCAGCAACATTATTAGAGGCAGGACCTAAGCAAGCGCCTCCCGCGGCAACAAACTGTCCTGTGGGAGAATAAATAACCCATGCTGCCGAAGCCAGGTTACAAGTATGACGGCTGGTGCGATCAGCGAAACCTACATACATTCCGGAAGACATCTGGAACCACCAGCAGATTATATATAAAAAACAAAACTGACAACCTAATGTACATAAAATACATACACTAATATACAAGAAAAAGTGCTAGGCCTAAGCGTAGTACTTCTTCAGGTAGAGCCCATTTCTAGGCTCGGACAGCTTGTTCCCATCATAATCCATTAATTCATATGTGCCTTTACTCAAAAATTTAGACACGACATAGGGTCCTAACCACATGGACTTGAACTTGTCTGCCCCCAGGGGTTCTTTATCTTGGTCCCAGAGCAAGACAAGTTCCCCTTCAGAGAAAATCCTAGGCTTAACCGATTTATCGTATTGAGCTTTAACCCTATTTTTGTGAGCCTGTTTCGCGGTCAGCGCATCTCTACGCTGTTCATCAAGGTGTTCTAAGTGTAACAACCGTTCTTCAAGCTCAGACGTGTCAGGAAGCACATGAATAGATATCTGTAAAGATGGGATTTCGCATTCAATCGAAGTAATAGCTTCCACCCCGTGAACGAGTTGGAAGGGGGAAAAACTCGTAGCAGTTTTGACATTGGTTCGATAAGCCCAAAGAGCAGGATATAACATGATGTTCCAAATGGAGCGGGCTGTATTAATAGTACGTTTAAGAATGGTCTTTAAAGTATTATTCACAGCCTCAACCTGACCATTTGCTTGCGGATAATAGGGAGAAGAGTGTTCTTGTCGAAATCCGAGCATGGAGGTCAGTTCTGTCATCATGTTATTTTGAAAATGACTGCCATGGTCAGTGAAAATCACCTTTGGAATACCGAACCTAGCAATAATCTGATTGAAAACGAAGAAAGCTGTTCTTTCCCCGTCCTCCTTGAAAGTAGGCATTTCCTCTGCCCATTTGGTGAAATAGTCGACAGCGACAATGATGTATTTGTGCCCCCCAGCCGAGGCTGGGTTGCATGTCATATAATCAATCCCCCACTTCGTGAAGGGGCCTACCGAGACGACAGGAAACAAGGGAGCAGGATGTGACCGCATTTTCCTGGTATATAGCTAACAAGGGTGACAGCGCTTTACTGCTTCCACACAATCTTTAAAGATTGAGGGCCAGAAATAACCGACACGTAAGATTTTTTGGGCCGTTGCTAACCCAGATAAATGACCCCCACATGCTCCACTGTGAGAATCATTTAGGACAACCTCCGCTTCCTCATGAGTAAGGCAGCGACGCAAGACAGAATCTACCCCTCTTCGATATAAAGTATCTCCTATTATGAGGTAGTTTTTTGCATGAAGTCTTAATTTACGTCGGTCTTCCCTAGAGTAAGTGGCAGGACACTTCGAAGTCTGGAGATATATGAGAATATCTCCGTACCAAGGATCAGAGGTGGCTATAAGGAAGATGTGCTCATCTGGGAATGAGTCATCTTGAATCACTACATCATCTTTCGTAGGGAATTCTGCTATAAGATCAGCAAATAATAAGGACTTTTTGGATTTAGCGAATTGGAAAACTAAGTCAAACTCTTGGAGAATGACTATCCACTTGTTGAATTTTCCCCCAACAATGCGTCGGGATAAAACATATTGGAAAGGGTTTACATCCGCCACTACAGTAGTGGTCCTCAGTAAGATGTAGTGCCGTAACCTCTGTACAGCATAGATAGCCGCTAAGGCTAACTTCTCGACGTGAGAGTACTTAAGCTCAGGCCCAACTAAAGCACGACTAAGATAATACACAACATGCTCAACGAGCTTGTCATTTTCCTGAACTAGCACTACTCCAATGGTGGACTCTGATGCAGCCAGATATAATATAAAGTCCCTAGAATAGTTTGGCGGGCGCAATAAAGGAGCCGACAACAAGGCTTTCTTCAATGCCTCGAACGCGAGTTGTGCAGCTTCATCCCATACAAATGGGGTGTCCTGTTTAAGCAGGCGCATGAAACCTTTCGTGATCTTGGCATAATTTACAATAAAACGTCGAAGGAAGTTAGACTTTCCTTGTAGACTCTGAAGTTGCCTGAGTGTGCGAGGAGGAGGCAAATTTACAATGGCCTCTACTTTTAGGGGATCCACCTGAATGCCCCTGCTTGAAACAATGAATCCTAGTAGTCTCCCTGATTCGACGCAGAAAACGCACTTGTGGGGATTCAAGCGAATTTTGTAGTATCTGCATCTCTCAAAAATCAACCTCAAATGATCAGGATGCTGTATCCTCTTGCGAGAATGTGCATGTAGATCATCTAGGTAAGGCTTGACAATGGATTTTATATCGTGAAAAGCAAAGTTCATGGCTCTTTGAAAGGTTGCCCCTGCATTTTTCAATCCAAAGGGCATATTTCTATAAGCGAATGTACCCCAAGGGAAAATAAAAGCAGTTTTATGTTGGTCTTCCGGTTTGATTTGAATTTGATTGTAGTCGGAAAAACCATCCATAAAATAAAAGACTTTACTCCCCGCACATGCATCAATGATCTGATCAATGAATGGTGTGGGGTAATTGTCCTTGGGACAAGCTTTGTTAAGATCTCGAAAGTCAGTACAGACGCGAATAGTCCCTTTCTTTTTGTCAACAGGAACTGGGTTGGACACCCACTCAGTCAAAGCAATAGGATATATAAAACCAGCTTTCAAGAGCTTCTCAACCTCTGCCTTCACAGCTGCTGCTTTACGCGGGTTCACGGGGTGTAATTTCTGCCGAACTGGTTTGGCATCAGGGTAGGTACGGATCTCATGTTGGACAATAGATGGATCAATGCCTGGCATCTCCTCATATGACCAGGCAAAGATATCGCAGAATTCCTTGAAAAGGGCAGTATAGATAGCAATCTCCTCTGGAGAGCAGTTTGCTCCTATATAGATGTTCTCCACGACATCTGGGTTAACGGAGATGTTGATTGGTATAGTAGCGGAAATGTTTGCCATATTCCCCTCGGCAAATACCCCTTCCCTAGGCAAAGGGTTCAAAGGTACATCAACATCTCCAGGCAGTCTCACATGGAACTCCTGGTTTTCAATCTTGCTTAGCTCTGGAAGGAAATAAGACCGGTGATGAAGATCCTCACATATCTTCTCTCGTGCACACATAGCTTCCAGAATGGCTTCATCGAAAGGTAAAATAGTTTCTAAGCAATCTATGGAATGTAAAGAGTTCTCTTCCCATGCAGGCATATAGACTTCTTCCAGATCATCTGAGACTGAAAGAGGATCTGGAATAGGATCAGCAGTGGTTTGGGTAATAGCTTGATATGCCACTTCCACCGCTGATAAGGGCACTTCCGGTTCCTGGGGGGTTGGGAGAACCCAAGGATCAGTCCTATCCACTATCGAAGTGATGGAATTCCCCACACTAGTGGAACCGATATAGTTAACCGGGGCTGGGATGTCGAATGAGCCCATCAAAGATGAATACAATCCAGCCCCCAAGCTCTAAGCAGGCTTGGCCTGATCAACCATTGGTACATTGGAATCTTTAGACTCTAAACGGCCCTTTCGAGTAAAATCAAGTTGGTCAACAGTAACCAACTTGCCCTCATGTGGGAATACCACAACACGAAGAACAGCCGATGCAACAGTAGTCATTGCATAAGTCCAATTCCTCCCCAAAAGCAAATTATAGTCCAAGGGGGCATCAATCACTTCAACTTCAACAGAGACCGCTTTGCCTGCCAACTTAATCTCGAAAGCGGGCAAGATACCATGTGGATGGAAAGACCGTCCATCGAAAGCAGTAAGTAAAGTGGTTGATGGGACTAGCTCTGGGGATCCTAGAGCTTTCCAGCATGCCAAGGACATGACACAAGTAGAGGCTCCCTCATCCACAACAGCTCATCCAATGGTCTTACCACCATGGAAAACATCTATGGATAGGGCTACATGGTAAGGGAGGCAGATTTTGACATCAGACAAACAAAGCTTCACCGTGAGACTTGAAGAATCCATACTACCTAGAGCCGCTAAAAGGGCATCCCACTGGGCGGGACAACTCTGAAGCACCTCCAAAGCAGACATTGCACATGGAGTTTGAGCTAGATCTTCAACTACTGAGTAGTTGGAAGCAGCCCTATTGGGATTATGCAAAGTCTTCTTAAAGACACCCTTGGGTATCTTTGGCATTATTTCCAATGGTTTCTCTATAGTAAGAGGATTGGAAGGTTCATACACAGCTTTACCCTTCTCCTCGGTCTCTTTCTCCTTCTCATAGTTCTTGTTCCTGGTTTGCAACAAAGTAGAGGATCTAACCATGTTGATATAATTAGGGTCAGAGGCAGTTGAACTGCCCCCTGCTACGGTAGAAGCTGACGTAGAATTCTGTCCTTGGTGAAATGGATCCTTCAGGACAGCTGTTGGTTGGGTTTTTAATAGCTTTTGAGCTTGTTCCATGAGGGGACAAAGGTGGGTCAAATGGTCTCCCTGGCACAACTTACAAGGAAACTTGACTTTCTTTTTATCTTTCTTTCCCCCATCAGCATTGTTTGCAGGCTTAGGCTTGTTTTGGTTTTGGTTTCCCTCTCCTTTTTTTCCCTTCTTCTTATTACCGCCGGACTGCTGATTGCCCTTTTGAGAAGATTGAGCAAATACATTTGCATTTTGGGGAGAGGGGGCAGCCTTTGCTGCCTCCGCTGTAGACTGTTTGACAGACAATTGTTGGATTTGTTTTGTCAAAGACTCTACAGTGGGAGAACTGATGGAACCGACCACACCATCGGCATGGGGTCCAGGCTTAGGTTTCTTGGCCTCATGAGAAGGCCTTGGTGCCTCAAGGATGATCTCGTATAAGATCCCATACTGTGAGTAGATCAAGTCTAACTGTTGGGCCCTGAGTATGGCTTCTTCCTCACTAGTCACTCCTGATGTAGAAACATCCTTAGATATATAGGGCAATAAAGATTTAAGGAACCATTCTAGTAAAAACTCAGGAGGGATGGTAGCTTTAATAAGGCTCTTCCGCCTCCTCCACTCTTGGATATGATCCGAGATGTGAGTTTCCTTATTTTGTCTAAAGGTGGACAACAAGTCCGTTTCGAAATCGTAACAAACTGGAAGCTGAAAGTGGCTAAGGAAAGCTATAGCCAAGTCCCAGAAGCTGCTAAAAGCAGCAGAAGGCAGCTCAATGTACCATTTTGCTGCAGTGCCAGTTAATGTCCTCTGGAACAGCCTAAGTCTCACTGAATCCTCGTTCAATGAGTTGGAAGAACACCAAAGATGGAAGGTGGTGGCATGTGCCCCAGGATCTTCACCAGCTTTCCCTTCGAACTTAGGGATATCTGAAGGGAGTTTGGTGGGATC